>UELV01079102.1:0-16584 GCA_900490015.1 Megastigmus stigmatizans | reverse complement strand
GTTTTTAAGAAAACAATAGATTAAGATTTTTATAAAATTTTTTCATTCTCGCCGCCATTTTGAAAAAACACGTCGATGAATTTTTCTGAAAAAAATTCCTCTTAATGTTCGAGTGCCATGATCACCTCTGATCATAGTAAAAAGTTGATACCTTTGCGGTATCATTGTGAAAAAAATGCGGAAAAAATTTTTTTTCGAAAATTTTCACGTTTTTCACGTTTCAATCGGCCATATTTTTTTTTCTCGGTGTCTAATCGAAATTTCGAGCTCAGGTTCTGAAAAAGCATCAAATTTCGCGTAGGAATAGAGGTATTGCATTATTTTTTTGGTCCGATAACATAATAAATAAACACGTTGAAAAGTTAGTAAAAATTCTGATCACCTCGGCGTTAATGGGTTAAGCAAACGAGATATTTAATATATATTTTCTACTAAATATCTAAATATATGCCAACAAACACACGAAAGATGATATAGTATGCGGTATTTCACAGTATAATTAATTATGGAATAATTGCCTAGGGACGTGCATATAAATCAGTTTTAAATTTGTTACAAAGCATACAAAACAGATCACTAAAAATAATTTTCAAAAACAGATTTGAACGAAAAAAACTAATGAACTTACAACAAATGTTTGCGTATGAAAGTCTACAGTACTATCACAATGACCTAAAAAGTATTTACCAAAACTGGGGGTAGGATTTAGGATTTAGGAGAATAAAAATACGCGGTGCTCGGGAGTCGAACCCCCCGACGCCGAGTGTACGAGGCGAGCGCCCTAACCACTGGGCCATTACCGTACTGGCCTCGACTCGGCATCAGATCCTATTGACAACTCCTTGCCGACATGATAGGGATCTACTATTCTCCAAAGGTTTGCTCCTTGAAAATCCGGTGCCTGTTATAAATACTACCGAAAATATATAAAACTGTAAGCAACAAAATTAGCTACATAAGAGCAATTAACCTTAGAAGAAGGTAAAAAATTCGCTAGGTATAAGTTAAAAGAATGGGTTCAAGGAAACATTTTTTGAAAATATATTTAAAATATATTTAAACCGTCTTGATCCTGTAAGTTTTTACGCGAAATCATGACTAAATACTTACGGGATTGCATTTGAGATATGCTAAGGATTACTGTTATATATTCTATATATATTTTTTGATGATGTTAAAAATAGTTTATTAGTTGATAAGTTAGTTTTAAGTATATCAGACCTGACAACAGGAAATCTTATGTCCCTCTTCAGGGTTACTATTTGTATAACCTGCAAGACATGTATACCGTATATAATGTAATGTAATTATTACTCTGGTTAAATAAATAAAAAAAATTTTATAAAAAGTAAGAAATATAGGGGTCTGACATTATAAGCAATCGATTAAAAATATCAGACAAATTATTAATTCTAGAAGCTCTTCTTCCAAATCTAATCTTGTATAATTTAATTTTTTTATTGCATAAAATTTTAATTTATATTCATAAAAATTCTTTAATGAAAAAGAAATTAAATAGACGAATAGCTTTAAAATATATTCACTACATACCTTTCTCACTCATTTTCTTCTTTATTAAAATCTATTTAGTCTATTATCAAACTTTACATACATAAAAACCAGTAAAAGTTTAATAAAAATTTTATTCAAATGCTGATGTAACCGTAAAGTGACTAGAAGCGCGGTAAGCGATCGCTCAGTGGGTAACTATTATCTTCAACTCTCGATCGATAATTTTTATATTAACTGGTATTTTTAAAACTATAGAACTTAAATTTACCGTTCTATCTTGTATCATATAATGTAACGGGGCTGTTTATGCTGTGTGCAATACCGATGTACTGCACACTCCTACCTTTCCTACACGTTGCAGCGGGAAAATCTACACGTGATTTTCCCCGCCGATCAGGTACAAACAGCTGCCGCACATATGCGAGACTCACTTGTCAAGTCTCGCCTTCCGTTGCTCAAACAGATGATCGTGAGCATCGTGCAATGCTCACGATGCCAGCTTACTCAGTTACATGCACAGTGGAAACGCTTTTACTAATGCTCTTCTGAAATAAGAACGACGTGATTTCATCAAACTATGTCTATATTCTCTGATATAATATGAACAATAATTAATACAATCAACTCGCTAACCGAGAAGGCAACCGGAAAAACGCGCAAAACGCACACACACACGCACACATGGATCGCCGTTTGCGATCCATCGCAAGAGTACACAAGGTACTTACTCTGATGCTGCGCTACACCTAGTACTCGCTCGCTGTACTCCTTCGTAAGTTGCACTGGCCTGCAGGTCTAGTGCAGCTTTCTAGGTGGAGGAGTAGATGATCAAAATGCACGCACTCACACCCACACACACCTCTCGCGTCGCGTCTATTTGTGGTGCTTTTCACTCTTCTGAAATCTCTCGCGTCCGTTGCTAGTCGCGGCGGAAATCGATCTGACGACGCGATCGAATTTCCATATCGCGCCGTCTCTCTCTCCCTCTCACTATCTCTCTCTATCTCGCAACACGCGCCACGCTCACTGTCCCGTTGATCATCCTCGGTGCTTGCGCGCCGTCGGATCGAGCGTAAAAGCGAATTAACGATTGAATCCACGATTCAATCGCGAATTCGTTATACCCCTCTCCCAGACGCTGGATACCAGGATGGTGACAACTCGATGATTGCGCTCGATGACGTACCAGAGGAACAGGTAAGGATGCTATTTGGATGATACAAAGGTTATCACAATAAACCCAACAAATTGATAGAAATGTAGAAAAAGTATGTTAACTATTGACGAAAGGGACACCGGAGGCTACACTCACTTGTACCGCCGGTGCTCCGCAATGTTTGGGATGTCTTTCGACTTTGTGACACTCGGTGTAGCACACATGTAACACCGGGTGTCCCTGTTCTTTTCTTCTTGGCGGCGGCGCTCCTACGCTAACCGCCAGGCCTCCACTTCTTCTCGCTGTTTTGCCCGCTTGAGCGCCACCTCTACTCGAATTCGCTCCGCGCGAGCGTGATCAAGACGGTTGACCTCTTCGCGGGCTTGCTCCTCTTCGGCCTCTTTGCGAAAGCGCCGATCTTTGCGCACGCCGAAAACCGCGCGCAGCTCTGCCGTGTTGCTCCACGAACTGGTCTAGAGCGGCGAAGGCGTCTTCTTCCTGAAGGGCGCTTGTCCTTGAGGCTTCGCGCGCCTGCTCGGGCAACTGCTCAAGGCGCCTCGCCTCCAGCTCGCGTGGCAATGGATCCCTCTTTCGGAACTCGTCGCCCTCTTCCTCCGCTACCTCGATTTTCATCAGGCCCGGGCTCTCGGGCAGAGCCTCTACACCTAATAACTGTGCAGCTGCATAGGAGTCCCTCCTCCTGTGCAATCTCCTGCTTCACTTGTGGCACCGTACTCTCTTGATGAGCGACGGTGCCCTCTTCTTCTTCGTCGTCTTGCGGCTGGACCGGGGGTGGTCCAGTAGAATATGGGCGGCGCAATGTGGCGCCTACCCGCGCGCGTAGAAACGGAACCACCTCCTGATCAACCTCGGTAATTGAGACCGAGGAGCTTGGCTCCTCCTCGGCCCCAACGGACAGCTCCTGAAATAGCTGCGCGCACATGCGCATGAAATCTTCTTTATCCATCCTGAAATCAAACAACGAGGAAAATGAGAGGGACTTACGATTGCGTGGCACGCATTCGACGTAGAGAGAGATTCGCAGGATTTACGATAATAACGGGCTTTCGCGAGCCCTTCGATCGACTGGGCTTCCGCTTCGTTATCGGAACCAATGACGCAGCCTTCTCGGTTCTAGCGCCCACTCTTTTAACAACTTTCGTGGCCTTCCGAGGCTTTCCGCGGGGCCGCGAAGTTATAGGAACACATGCAGCCGCTACATCTCCCAGTGGAGTGATGCTTACCTGCGTGCTCACTGCGCTCGCTTGTGGTGGGTCGCTCAACGCTACCTCTACGCTCGCGTCTATCGGAGGTTGCGTCTATTTCTGTCAGATCCAGCTGACTTTCTTCGGCGACGTACTCCTTTATCTGTTCAGCATGGACGAGTCCAATTCATTTCCCGTCCATATCTTCTAGCTCATAAGTATTTGAACCGAGCTGTGCCATAATGGTATACGGACCAGCATATTTCGGGGCTAACTTAGCGCTTAGCCCTTCCATAGCAGAAGATAATATATTATTTCGCTTCCAGACCCGATCTCCTACATCGATCCAGCCGGTCTACGTCGTGCTTTATAATAAACGGCCTGCCTGTTGTGAGATTCCTCCGATCTGGCTCACTTCAGTACGTAGATTGATTAAATCTTCAATCTTTCTCTGCCAATTCTCAAGAGCTTCAGCTTGCTCTCTATCCAGAGCAGCTAGCTGTTGATCTTGACGAATGGTCGACGGAGGCATTGACTGTCTTCCATACTCCAGTAGAGCAAGACTGACTCCTGCTGAACTATGCACAGCCGTGTTAAATCCGAACATAAGGTCTGGCAATCGTCCCATGTTCAATGGCTGTCTTCGATAAATGCCATCAGCATCGTCTTCAGTGACCGATTAACTCGCTCCACTGGATTTGCCTGCGGATGATATGGTGACACCGTAGTATGGTTCTTAAACTCCGTGCCATTATCCGAAAGAAAGACTTCAGGAGCTCCATATCTCAAAAAGATACGCTCTTTCAAATCCTTAAGGACTGTTTCTGCATTAGCTTTGCGAATGGGGATAACCTCGACCCATCGCGTAAATAAATCCTGAAAGACCAAGATATACTCGAATCCTTTTACAGATTTGGTCAAGGACCCATGATGTCACCTGCAACCACTTGCCATGGTCTAGTGACAGTCCTTCGCCCCATTAGCCCTGCTGGAGCACGTTGCTCGACTTTGCAAAGCTGACATACAGTGCATCATCGAACATAGACTTCCAAGTCCTTATACGTGCCCGGCCAATAATATAAATTGGCTATCCGGGAATGAATTGTCTCTTCTGAGTTAACCTCAGTTGGCTCGCCATGCCCTTCATGAAGCACTGCTTTTCGCTTCGCCGTTGGCACAACGAGCTTCCGCACCTCGTCATCACCGATTGTACCCATCAGCGATTCGTTTGGTTGATACAAATACAATTGACCCCTATAACCTTATAACTCGGGTTATTTGTGGGGCCTTCCTTTACCTTCTGCGCCCAGTGCAGATATCACTCATCTTGGGTGTCATCACCCCAAGATATTGCCCCAATATCAGGCTCGGCGCTTTCGTACACACGAGACAAGGCGTCAGGTACGTTATTGAGAGCGCCTTTCCGGTGCTCCACCGTGTACTTATGCCCCTGCAGCTCCAAGGCCCATCGAGCCAATCTGCCCGTTGGATTGTGCAGGCTGCACAACCAACGTAAGCTGTTGCGATCCATGACCACCTTGAACTCATACCCTTCAATGTATGGTCGGAACTTTCTGATGGCCCATACTACATCGAGACATTCTCTTTCTGTCACGCTATAGTTTCTTGCGGCTTAAAACAAAGTTCGACTGGCGAACTCGAGCACTCTCTATTCTCCATCAATCTTTTGGAGAAGTACTGCTCTCAATCCAATATCATTGGCATCAGTTTGCACTACAAACTACACATCGGCGTGTAGTTGCTATAGCACTGGAGCAGTCGCAATCAAAGTTTTTATCTGACAAAAAGCCGATTGCTGCTCTTCGAGCCACTCATATTTTCTTCGGCGATCGTGGTAAAACCTTTCAAAAATTTTCGATGCCACGATGCCATCCCTAGAAAACTCATGCTTCAGGTTTCTGGGAGCCGGATATTCCATTATCGGCGCGATCTTGTCAGGATCGGGCCGAAATCCAACGCGGTTCACTATCACACCTAGGTATTTCGCCTCTTCTTGGCAGAATACACTTTTCTCACGGTTCTTCCTTAGCCAGAAAATCAGCCGCCCCAATCAACGTAGAGCTATAGCCGCAAGCGGAGCACGAGAACAACAGAGTTTTGCTGTAGCTCTACGCTGATTGGCGCGATCGACTGATTTTCAATCGATTATTACTCAGTAATTACTGATCGGATCGAAAAGTTTCTTAATGATTTTTTATTTAGAATTTTTCGCTCTATCCGATTCCGCCAAAAGCGATAATCTGTTCGTTACTACCCTGTATAAATGTACAATTTTATAATTTATCACCTTTTTATATAAGTCATTTAAATGGCAGGAATAAGAATTTTGATGCATATGGATAAATTAATTTAAGCAGAGCAGCCAGGAGCAGCCGATTCGAGTTGCACTTGATTCTACCGCCATTAACCTTTGAAATGATGTAAGTTTCATGACGAAACTCTGCGAAACCAATAACTTTCAAGTTTCATTTTAATTTATAATTTTTTAAAAACAAAAAAGGTATATTTTTACATCGTCATATGAGTATTGGTCTATGGATCCATTTTTTTTTTTTTCGATGGTACGATTTTTCGGTCGGACTACTTTGAAACATACTTGCCTTTAAAACCTGATAAATTTTGGGGCTAGTGTGATGTAAATGGGTAATTGTTTGATTTAGACATTTATTGCGGAAAAAAAAGATAATGAAAATCATGAAAACTTGTCGTCATGTGCACTTGGCTCCACAGTTGTTCTGTAAATGGTGAACAAGCTGTTGATGGATGTTGCGAAAAGAAAGTTGACTAAATATCATTTGTACATAGATAATTTTTTTACAAGTCCTGATTTGCTAGTATATCTGAAGAAAAATGGTCTAAGGGCAACCAGTACTGTACGTTCGAATAGAATACAAATAAAGCATAAATTTGAAAAGACAGCAGCTTCTGTTAGTCCTACGAAACCGGTAAAAAGGTACTCATCTCATGCTCATAGTAGGGTAGAATATCAGTTTCTTTCAGCTTTTATTGGTTATAAGTTTATGGGTGGGATCGATCTTCATGATTTTAGGTGTAAAAGAGTTTCACCAAAAATGAATTCAAAAAACTGGACGTGGTCAGTTTTTCTTCGAAATATACAATCGTACATCGTGAATGCAACAGTAAACTACAATATGTGCAAAGGAAATGATAAGATATCGACCAAAGATATGACTATAGAAGGGAGTGAATCATATTTGCTACGTAAATCATATGATTTGAAATCTTATAAATATGATTCAAGAAAAAGACGAACTTGCGGTTTTGAAAAATGTACTTTGAGAACAACATGGTATTGTTTAGATTGTGAAGATTACTTTTGCACTAATTGCTTTTCAGTTATTCATAAATGAAAGAAAAGATACAAGAGAAAGACAGTAAAATATTCAAAAAATAGAAAAAAGACAGAAAAATATAGACAAAATAAAAAAAAACACAAAAAATATTAAAAAAATAAAAATCCAGAAAAAATTAACACAAAAAAATAAACAAGACTCTTCAAAAGATCGTCAACCTCTATGATGGTAAGAGTTGGGTAACGTAATTATTATATTGTAGCTAAAGGATGATAGTGCACAAAATAAAAGAAATCGAGAATTTTTTTACTCGATAAGGATCAACTGTACAAAAATATTTTATAGAACAAAAAGTTCTTAGAATTGGTCAAAGAAATTGTGCAAAAAAATTGTTAATTTTCACGTTTTTTTTTTGTTTAAACCACTGTACTGCAAAAACCGTTGCAGATATCGTAAATCTGAGACCGGATTTCAAAACAGCATCGATTTTTTCCTTAAGAACTCGTTGAACGAGAAAGAAAATTTATGGCGTTTTGGTTAAAAACTGGTTAAGTAATAAAGCATATTTAAAAATAGTACGATAATTATAAAATAAATTTTAAAAAATAATTTTCAAATTTCGCAATTATTAAAATTTTAAATACATTCTTTAAATTTTATATTAGTTTTCTACTTAAACTATAAGTTTAAATAATATTTCAATTATTAATATTAAATATTGTGACGAATTCGCTAGTGGATTTTGTATCCACTCATTAATTCGTTTGCACGCTCTATCGGACGGCGCGTATGATGATAGGATCGCGTCGTCAGATCAATTTTCTCCGCGAGCCGCGATACACGAAAAGATAGGAATAAACGCGACGAAATTCGGTGTCTGTGTGTGTGAGTGCGTGCACTGCCAACCGCAGTCGTCAGCTTAGTTGTACTGTATTGCAGCCAGTGCAATTATCAGTAGAATTATCAGCATTAGCAGCATCGAGTAAGTACTTTTAGTACTTTACGAACGGCTTATAAGCGGCAAGCCGTGTACGTGCGTGTGAGTGTGAGAGCCGGAGTGATTTTGCCGCGCGTTTTCCCGCCTTCTCGGTTCGCGTTTAATTTTATATCTGATCGTTGTAATAATATAACTTAGAGAACATAAGGAATTGTAGTATAATCACATCGTTCTTTATTTAAGCGTTTATCCTTACATTTTCATTTTACTGTGCATTGTAACTGAGCAAGTAAAGCTAGTGCAGCAGCTATCAGATAAGGAAAAAAGAAGAGGATTCGAGCTCGAACGTTCGGGATTTGAACGCGGCTACCGAGTCGGATCCTTGTTCAAACAAGTTTGGAAAGGTGCACTAGTGACAAGCTAGTGCACTGAAAGAGATTCGAACTCGAAGATCGGGTTTCGAATTCCAGAATTTAAGGAATCGAACGCTGAAAGCGTTGGAAGGATGGTGCTGCGACATTGGAGAAAACGACCTGAGGGAAGCCCTGTCAGCGCTGCAATTAAGCCATCAGGGTCGGCCATTTGCCAGAAAGAATAGGCTAAAGAAATGGCTGTTGGGTGATTACTCAGCAGCCGATTTCGAATCATCCGGTGAGACGGATGAGTTAAAGGCCCAGATACAGCGAGAAGAGTTGCGTCGGGCCTATATGGAGGAAAGGTCTTTCAAAGTCTCTGGGTTGACAATATACGGCGAAAATGTTCGTCACGACAGTATGCACCCGATGCAAATGACTAGAAAGCAGAGATGCAGGAGGGCCGAACTTACACGGATTAGGATAGCATCAGGAGATGCAGGTTGAGAATAACTCGCAGAGTCATGTCGAGTGCTGGCCAACCTGACAGAGGAGGAGCTGTTATCCTCTCTGTCAGAGCTACTGACGGGTATCGCGGCCGCATGGTATCTAAACGGCCGAGATAATTGGAGAACCTGCAATGAGTTCTGCGTGGCGACTAAGAGGTGGTATGGTGTGAATAAAGGTTTTCAGAAATGCCTTATCGTCGAAGCCAATGCCATAACTCAGGGTAGAGAAGAGCCTGTGCGCAACTTCATTATGTGCCTGCAGGCGATAATTAATGAACAGATTCCTGTGCCGCCGCTGGAGACGCAGTTGGATTTAATGCTCAGGAATATGTTGCTGAAGCTACAATGTATGGTGCGTCACATAGTAGTTCCAGAGGTGACATGGAGAGAGCCAGTAAAGTCACTAAGAGCGAAGGCTTCAGTCTCTGCGGTAGAGACAAAGGTGGAAGCGTCGGCGTTGGTTCAGGTGGTGTAAGAAATTAAAGCATTAACAGCCCAGTTGAGGAATCGCTGGCGGAGCAAGTCGCCGCGAGGGTCCAAGAAACGATTCGGGACAAATAAGCTGAAGAGCCGGCCACGTTCACCGGCAGAGAAGGCTGACAAACCCGAGTCAGGCAAGTCATCTCGTCCAGAGAGTCCCAACGTTCGGAAGCCGTTTCTGTGCTTTACGTGTGGCAGATAGGGACATTCGGCGAAGGACTGCAGAAATAAAAAGGCGGGAAACGACAAAGAGAGCACTCAGTAGAAGTCACTGCGGCTCCTGTGATTCCGCCTAAGACCTCTGAGTCGGTTTCCAACGCCGACGGTAGTTGCTCAGAGGTCTTGCAAACTTCAGTAATTCAGGAAGAATGTTCCAGCCCAGACGAGAACGAAGATCGTTGGTGGCTTAAGGTGAATATTGGAGGATAAGGGTTCGAGCGTTGTACGATCCAGGAGCGGCACGCACCGTAATGGGATCTGTAGGATTACAGATCACCAGTGCGTGCGGCTGAGAGCTTCGGCCTAGTTATGACAAGGGGGCGAGAATGGCTAATGGTCATTATTCGTCCATCGTAGGCTACGTTAGCCTACCTTTCGAGATCGCAGGGATCAAAAAGGATGTGACGGTGGCAATTATGCCCGAGTTGGACTCTGACTGTTACGTCGGAGTCAACTTCACACGATTGTTGAAAGCTATGTTGAATCCCTGCAAGAATCGTCAAGTATGCCTATCGTAAACTGTAAAATGTTAAAAATACCTCAACTTCTTGTATTATTTTACTCAAGCCTATCTTAGTTCCATGTTTCATTAAATTAATATTTTAAGGTCAAATAGTCCCGCTCAAAAAAGAAGGTGACAATGCCGAATTAGTTAAGAAAAGGGGATATCCAGAAGTCCATTTTCTGAGGGACAATTCAGAATCTGTTTCGAAATGTGGATAACTCGAAAATTCCCGAGTCCCGAAGAAATTGTTTAATTAACACCGAATTTTCTCTGCTACTTGGGTGCGACGAAATATTGTCTCGCGAAGATCAAGTTACATATTACTACCCTGAAATATTACGAACAAGCAATTTATATAAATGCAATTAAATGTCTAATAAATATTTTTTTACTCTGCTTACAGCTATAATTTCAAAGTAAATAAATGAAAGGGCTGGCTATGCTGTCAATTTATATCATATTGTATAAATGATATTCTCTTATAAAAAAGTCATGACCGGATGTTGTGAAACCAAGATAGACGACAGGCAATTAGCTGATATTGTGCGCATCCGTTTAATCTGCGTCACATTAAAAATTTTCCCATCAAATCTGTGTCACATTCAAATTGTTCCTCTTATTCTAACTAAATGTTTTAAATGTAAACAAAATAATGTGATATAAATAATCTACCATATCTCTTTAATAAAAATACTTCATAAATATGCATTTTTATGATTTATATGTAACAAAGTAAATTTATAATATGCAAATGACTCTATCGTTCCTAAGTTTTTCAAAATAAGTAGACTTTATTGATCGTGTAAGATAGGGTACTTGTTATCTTACTGATGAGTCCAACAAGTAACCCGGGGCGAAACGCATATTTGACTTATAATTTATATACGATTATTATATTTAATTTAACTTTAAAATTAATCTTGTTTAATTTTCGTATGATCCTTCATTTTACTGGGATATTCTTCTCCTTTTATTCTATGTGTAAGGTATTAAGGAACTGTATATGTTTTACACAGTACACCTTATAATAGTAGTTATGATTATAAATTTCCTACGTTCCATGACGATCAATAAGGTCTACTTATTTTGAAAGTAAATTTATCCTCGGTCTCGTGACTGACAAATTACTTCACATGTGTCGTACATATAAAATGTTATGTTGCTCGACAACGACGGTGAAGATTACTTATGAATGAAAACTGTTAAACGCAACGAGTTTGTGCGTTCACCATTAAGCTGAGCTGTCAACCTTTCGAGCGACGGGCATCGAAGGAGACCATAATCCGACGGCATCAGACGTATTTAGGGCCTACTCTTTAACTTCATTCATCAAGTTAAGTACAGATTTTCATCTTATAAATAGTAGAAAGTCTGAATTTTCATGAAAATCTTACGACAAAACGCTTTTTGTGACTAAAACAGTACTATAGCTGCCTGAAAACTGATAAAAGTACACGAAAATCATGGTATGGGCCTTCGATGGCTTGTATATCAAGTTTCATAACTGGATAAAATTTCAGTTGGAAAATATTAGCTTTTTTGTAAAAATGAATTGTTTCAAAAACATAAATTTTTAAACTGAAGCTTCGCCCAGACATGAAACTTGATACATAAGCCCTCAAGGGTAATTGATGGCTGTGTTCTTTGAATAATGTATAAATAGTAGGAAGTTTGATTTTTCCTAAAAAGCTTCCGGCAAAAATCTTTTTTTGATTGAAGCAGTACTACGGCTGCCTGAAAACTGACAAGAGTACGCAGTCATCTTGCAATGGACCTTTAGAGCTTCTGTACCAAATTTTATTTCACATAAATAGTTACGTGCGATAACAGGCATTTTAGTCTATTTTCTACGGAAATTTATAGGTGTTTTTCTCTATTGGATTCAGTGATGGCAGATGGAAATGCAGTCCCCTACTCTGATAACGATGCGTTCGGGGAAATTGTGGATAAGGATCCAACTGTGTATGTAGCCGAATGTTTATATTTTTTTACGCTTACAAACGGTGAAAAAGAATCACCTGCCTTATTTGGAGAAATGTGCTAAGAAATCAATATCAACAAGAATTAACGATAGGACGTGTAAGTAGTTTTATTTAATTTATTCTAATGTAATTTAATTTAATAGAATAAGTATTGTTCGGTCGTTAATTTATTTTTTATTACATGATTTACAGATAATCTGTTTCGAAGACGCAAAAAGTAAAGCTTGCGCTTTAAATTATCAACGCCAGTCCCAGGGAAACGTGCCGTTTGAATTAATTCTTCAAACGAACACTGTCATCTCTTATGTCAGGTATCATAGGGAAACTCTTCCTGTACTAAAACCAGTACCTGAACAGGTCACGTTAGAAACGATAGAGTTTTATTTACGAGTACTTAAAAATCATGGAATGGGCCTTGAGAGCTTGTGTATCAAATTTGATGTCTGGACGAAGCTTCAGTTGGTAAATATATGCATTTTGTAAAAATGAATATTTTTAAAATAAAATATTTTCAAAAAGAAACTTCGCCCAAATAACAAACTTGGTACAGGAGCCTTGAGGGTCCATTGTATGATGACTGTGTACTTTGAATAACGTACAAATAGTAGTCTGAGATTTTTCATGAAAATCGTTCGGAACAACGTATTTTGTGATTGAAACAGTATTACTGCTGCCTAAAAATTAACAAGAGTACGTACAAATCATGGAATGGGCCATGAGGGCTATTATTATTAAGCTATCTGTGTACTGCATACTATCTGTATCATCTAATAAATTTTTAGTGTATGCTTGATTATTTTTTTATTGTCTTTTCACAAGTATAAAGGGTTATATAAATACCCTTTTTACACAAGTATCAAGTCAATATAATAACATATCATATGGATGTGGTTCGATAACTAATGCGATTTATAAAATGCCTGTGGAAGTGGCCAATTCCGCACCAGTGCAAGTGAGAAAGGGACAGTTCGTTCAGGTGACTGGCGTACTTAGCACTGAATGTAATAATGATGTTTTAATAGAAAAAAATATAATAAATGTACAAATACTATGTAATTTTTTATATACATTTATTATAACTGTTGTATACGTTGACCATTACGTATCGAGTGCCAAAATATGGACGACATTATTATTACGGAAGAAGAGCCTCTCTTGGAGAGTAAGAATTTAATAAGAGGGGTCCGTGCTCCTCGCAGATCATTAGAATAGAAAATTATTTAAGAATTTTTAATAGATATAAAATAGAAGAGGTGTAATTATGTATTTAGACATATGACTGATATTATGTTATTCTAATCTGTAACATTCTGTTATTGTAATTTAAAATAAATGTATTTAATATAATATAATGGTTGTTATGTACATAATTAATTAATTCATACTCAAGACGTAAAACATTAATGAAAAAATGGAAATAATGTTTTATAATGTGCCTGTAATTTCGTATTTTTATATATACACGGAGAGAAATGATGTAGCAATATTTAAGGTGAAGTATACAAAAAATTACTATGTTGCGTACCGAAGCTGTGATATACTCATTTTATAGAGATTTTTCTTATGTTCATAACAAATATTACTATGGGCCGAGTAATTTTGGCAATACTGCTTATCAAAAAGAACCATGCATCTCTATAAAAATTGCTATGTTAAATAGTAAAAATTGTGCTACAACAAAATTTAGGTAATATTATAAGAATATCTAATACATTGAATTACAAACTATATTATATAATGTAACAAATTTTATTATTTCAAGCAAGTAAAAATTCTGCTATAATAAAATATAGATCATTTTTTAAGAATATTTATTGTATTAAATTGGAATTTATAATGCATACTCTTTTAAATTGTCCTATATCAACATAGTTAAGGTCAGTATAGCTATACTGCTATCAGCTATGTAGAGTAAATTAGAACGGTATACGACTTCTTTTGTTTGCGCGCGAAAAGACGTCACCGGCTACCAGCGTCAAGGAACAGTAAATAAACAGCGAAGGTTGAAGACTATAAGTTCGTTGCCGGCGACGCGACACGCGTGTGATTGTTATGGCTTTAGTGAAGGGATAGCTAGTATAACCTTAAGCGATAGATGTCGCATTCCAAACTCGCAAGTGACCAGATAAAGGCTCGGTTACTATATAAGAAAATTAACTGCAAAATTTCTTTATGTGAAAAAATGCGTTTAGCTTTACCGATCTATGAAATAAATTAATACATACTATAGTTTATACGTGCAGGATATATATTCAATGTAAAATAAATGCGAGCGTGCTGTAATAATGTAAACATTGTAAAAATCCAATGCCTGTATAACAATAGTGTGAAGTAATAACCAATTAACACACACGACTAACATCATCAACAAAAAACTATACACCTCTGCTTCTATAACTCTTTAAATCTTTCCATCTTAATAATAATCTTTAGTAAATAACCTTTCCATTGTAGTTTAGAATAAATAAGAAAATAATTTTCATTACTGCTTCTCGAGAAAATAAAAATAAATTCTTTATAATAATAACTCTTAATAATAAATATTTAACTAATCAATTATCTGATGCGAAGGGTGTGGACGACATACCGCCAAGCGTAGTAGTTAAGTCTTTGCCAGTGTTGGGGAATTATATAGTTCCTTTATTCAACTCCTCCTTAGCTCAGGGAGTCTTTCCGAGTGCTTGGAAGAGAGCGCAGTTGGTTGCCTTAAAAAGATTGCAGCACCGTCATCAACGTCGGATTTTCGATCTATTGCCCTACTGTGCTTTCTCTCCAAGGTACTCGAGAAGATTAGACACTCCCAAATCTCGTAGTATCTCGCTGCAAACAGCATTCTCGATCCTTTACAAGCAGGGTTCCGACAGCATCACAGTACTCAAACAGCCCTGCTTAAACTGACTGATGACATACGTCTAGGTATTGATAGAAGAATGGTAACCTTGCTGTTGCTTTTCGATTTCAGTAAGGCTTTCGATGCCATCTCTCCTTCGCGGCTGTTGAGCAGATTACGCGATCTCGAATTCTCGAGGTCCGCACTCCTGTGGATTAAATCGTATTTACAAGGCCGTACTCAACGCGCGCTATCAAAAAATGGTTGTTCTTCATGGGTTGAAACTAATTTGGGTGTGTCACAGGGGTCGGTCCTCGGTTCTATGCTCTTCAGTCTCTACATCAATGACCTCAAAGATCTATTTGATTGTCGGGTCGTCAGGCATATACTATATGCCGATGACCTCCAGGTTTATCTGCAGACTCCTGCAGATGAAATTCTGAAGGGAATCGCTCGCCTTTTTGATGCGGCGCGGCTGGTGTCGACATGGGCGGAGCACTCGTCTCTTCGACTCAATACTGGGAAAAGGGATTGCCATGTATTGGCTTGGGGGGAGGGGCACTTGTGCCTTTTTCCGACGCAGTCGTGAGTCTCGGTATTACATTAGATAGTAAATTAACGTGGAAAACGAAGGTCGATTGTTTAAATAAAAAAGTAAATAAAGCCCTTTACAGCCTGCGGTTTATAAGAGCATGTACCACCGAGACTTTACTCAGAAGATTGGTTGAAGCCTCAGTCGTGCCCCATCTAGACTATTGCGCTGTAGTGGTGCTTGATGCGTTCGACGAATAAAGAATAAGTTTACAGAGACTGAGTAATACATGTGTGAGATACATCTATGGTATTAGGACGGACGAGCATATCACCGCCTATAGAAAGCAACTGGGCTGGTTGCGTGCTGATTCTCTACGAATTATTTTGCTGCAATTATTATGTATAAAATCCTTCGATTACATGAACCTTAGTATTTGGCAGCTTTTTTCAGCCGGCATCAGCCTAGGAGCACTAGCAGGGGTGTTGCACAGAAACTTTCAATACCAAAGGTGCGCACGGGGACAGGAATGAGATCTTTCCAAGTTCAATGTGCGCGCTCTTGGAGCTCTCTGCCGGACTCTCTGCGCAACTTATCATCTTTGCGCAGATTTAAGACGGCGATCTATCGACACCTGCTTGATCTTGATTCTTAGCCCTGCCATGGACTGCACCTGTGATTCGTTATGCGTTTGATTTTGGTGACTTACACTACACGCTTGGGTCAGAACTGTAAATTTGCTATATGTTAATTTATTATGTTCTGTTCCATATACTTATTTTTTAGAAAGTGTGAGTGTATTTATTGGCGTGAGTGAGTGTGTGGTAGGATGAGTGCATGTGTGATTGTGTTGTAAAGTTCCTTTTTTTTATACTATAAGACTGATAGATATCGATTGCTCTTTTATATTAAATTTGTTTATTTGTATTTTATTTAAGATATCTGTGATATTACTTTTAAGTTGTAACTTTTCGATGACTGAAATAATGTAAGACTGAATAAGCTGTGATATCATAGAAAGACTGAAAA
>UELV01079101.1:0-12985 GCA_900490015.1 Megastigmus stigmatizans | reverse complement strand
ACATATATATATATATATAACATGTATTTGTGAGGGAAAAAAATTAAGAAAAAGTTTATACCACATACATATAAAATAATAAACGTAACTATGAAATAAAACTTATGAATATTTATATATCCATGACTGCATAATTGTTGCATAAAAAACGATTTTTTGTTTTTAAATTTTAATAAAGTATCATTTTCATTATTAAAGTCTTTTATAATTGTTACCAAATAAATACTGATAAAATTCATTTTCAAGATTTTTCTAATTTTCGGTTATAATGGTATAGTTATAATTCATAAGATTTTACAGACCCAAACTACTATAAATTACTATAAGTTTCATTTCTATTTTCCATTATATGCAGTGTATTATTATTCGGAATTTCTTATAGAAAACAATAGAATTTAATTTTTTGTGTTGTTCAAAAGAAATCTTTTTTTTTTTGTATCTGTTATATATTTTCTATAAAACCTTATTCACTGTAATGAGGTAGTACCCATAATTCCATATTTGTACATTTATAATAACTTTTCACATAAAACACTATTAAATATTTATACTGATTACCTGATACGACACGTACTTTATATTCTATAAATTACTATAAGTTATATTTTTATATGCCGTTACATGTGTATTTGCACCCGGAATTTCTTATAAAAAACAATAAGAACCATTTATCTCCTTTGTTTAAAAAAAATCTTTTTCTATTATATATTTCCTATAAAACCTCATTGATTTTAGTAAGAAAATATTGATAATTTCCTATTTGTACATTTATAGTTGCTTTCCATATAAAAGCCTATTAAATATTTCTAAAAATGACCTTATACGATACTTATATCTTAGACACCATTCGTTTCTATAAAATTTTCATCATGTCACAATCATTATTTTCTATAGTTTAAGTTTATAAAGATTTACGTAATATTTCGCACGCATATTTATGTTTGTATAAATATATAAATTCCTATAAACGTGCTAGGCCTATAAATTCCGATAATATTTTTATAAAAAGAAACTTATAAAATTAATGTTTTATTCTTGAAATTTATTTTTATCAGCAAATCACAATAAAAGCTGATAAGAAAACAGCCATATAAATCACTATAAAACATTTTATCAGCGACCTAATGTAAAGCAAAAATTTTTATCGGGATTTATCAGTTTCTTTCAACCGGGATACTTATTAAAGATACTTACACTTACTTTACTGAATTTTTGGTACTTGCGGATTCATAAAAACCCATCAACTAATTACATTTAGGTTGCTTTTTTTAATTGAATTCTATTAATTGAAAAGATTTTTTGAGGTTATTGATTCTAAGCTTTGGAGAGCACTTAGTGAATCTGTTACGATTGTGAAATTTGTATATAGACTTTGATGAATTAATTGTAAAGCTTTAAGTATAGCTAAACATTCAGCGGTGAAAATTGATACATTTTTTGGAATAGATTGACCAGATTTTTTTATTAATATTTGCGTAAAAGCAGGCAGAGCCTACATGGCTATTTTGCTCAATATTTTTACTTCCGTCAGTAAACAAAGCATGAGAGCTTTTTTCCTGGAGAAAGTTATCAAGTACCACATTAGGATATGCTGCTTTTTTCATTTGCTGGCCTAAATCTGTATTTACATTTAAACTTGTATTAATTGCACTGTAGTCGAAACAATAAATATTAATGTTTTTATGAATTTTTACATTTAATTTTAATATTTCAGATATACATTCTTTTAATAGACTAGGCTTTTTGTTTATATTCTGTTGTATTAATTGAATTGTATTAAAGACAAGGAGATTTAAATTTGACATAATTTTTGTTAAGCAGCATTTACACAAGCATCTTGTTCGCTCGCAGATCGACTGGAGTTTTGATTCAGAAAGAACAATGTTTTTTGGAGTTGTTTTTCTAAAGCCCAATGCTGGTCTTAAACATGCTAGTTGGACCTTTTCAAGTTTTTCTAAGTGGGTTATCACTTTAGGAAAATAAATAAAACTACTGTAATCGATAAAAGAGCGAACAAAACTCTTGTATAGAGTTAATAATGTACTTGGGTCAGAACCCCATTTAACGCCACAGAGAAATTTTATAATGTTAGATCTGATAGTACATTTTTGTAATACTTATTTTAGGTGAGGAATAAAGCTGAGTTTATAGTCTATTATAATTCCTAAGAATCAAACAGATTCGCTAGATTTAATATCGTTATCACATAGATTTAGTACAGTTTCGCCAGGCTTTATTTTTTTATTGTTTATATGTAGTAAAATAGTTTTTTTTTTGGTTCGAACCATAAGCCGATTTCAAATAAATTACTATTCATAGTATTTACTGATTTTTGTACAAGAAATTTAGATTTTTGAACAGAACCAAAACTACCAGTAAGCAGCTATGTCGTCTGCAAACTGAGAGATGGTCACACTTTTGGGAGCGCCTACCGTGATATCCATTACATACATTAGGAATAGCAAGGGGCTCAAAACACTGCCCTGTGGAACCCCTTTGTGACTATTTCTGAATTCATCTTTGAGTGTATCCGTAAAAATCTTTCTTTTGTGAGTAATAAATTTTATAAAACTGATTAATAATTTGGTACAATCTATTTCAGAAAGTTTGTTTAAAAGAATGTCACTGTGGTCGTTGTCATAAGCAATCTGTAGATCGAGAAAAGCTGCTATAACCTGTTTCTTGTTTGCAAGAGCTTTATCGGCTTTTAATGTAATATCAACTATATTATCAGTGCCTGAACGTCCTTTTCTAAAACCTGACTGATTATTTAGAAGAATTTTATAATATTCACAGTACCATTGTAATCTATTCTTTATTAATGATTCAAAAAGTTTGCCCAAACTTGCCGTTAGAGAGATAGATCTAACGCCTCTGTTGTTGGGTTTATCAATAAAAAGACGAATGAATTTATCCATGAATCGAGATAGCAATTATTTTTATACATATCATTGAAAATATCGAGAAGTAGTAATTTGTATTTGATTGGGAGGTTTTTAACTGTTTCATAATCGATGCCGTCTATACCTGCAGCCGATTTATTTTTTTTTTTTTACATCAAGAGCTGAATTGAATTTGGAAAAGCCAAATGGATGATCAAAAAAGGTGGTTTGAGTATCTGAACATTCTGGAAAATATTCAGGATCAGACTAACACCAGGGAGGGCATATTCAATTTAACGTTAACTCAATATTTTCAGTATTTTGAAGATTACTCTTTCCATTTGTAGGTTGAACTTTAATCCATTTATCTTTTAAAATTTTACATTTATTCCAAACGTATTGTGAAAATTTATTGTTTCGGCGAACCTTTTGAAACATTCTTTTTTCTTTTTTTTTTTTTAAGTGTCTATAGCAATGCAATTTAGTCGATTATAGTTGATACGATCATTTAACGATTTACTAAATTGCCATTTTTTATACGCAGCTTTTCTTAACCTTTTCGTTTTATTACACTCCTCATCCTATTTTTAAACTTCGAAGGGTCGACATGTTTTGTTTTAGGAATACTACTCATTAGGCAATTTTTTACTATATCAGTGAATGTTTTATTTAACCTTCGTTCAGAATTAACAAAATCGTTTGAAAGAAAAGTTGAAAAGTTATTATTTAGTTCAATTGTAAACTTATCCCAGTTTGTGCGGAGAGTTTTTATTTTAAAAGATTTTTTTTGTATATATTTTTATCTAAGTTTACTGTAAAAAAATCGGAAAATAATCGGAGCCAAGGGAATCATCAAGAACTTGTAGATTTATTTTGTCTACTATATCAAGAGTGGAAAAATGATCAATATTTGAGTGATTGTTGTTACACGGGTTTATGTGAGTGACAGTGTTAGGGTTATGTAAAAATAAATTGTAATCATCCATGCTATTTGCAAGTTTACCATTGTTACTGTTTGTTTTATGACAATTCCAAATAGTGTTGTGTGCGTTAAAATCACCAACAAGCAAGTTTTGAAAATTGTTTTCAGTATGTAACCCTTGGCTCTGTAACAAACAACAATATCAATAGACGGGTTGGTATCAGTTAATCGTATTTTACACAGTTCAACTATATTATCAGGAGCATCTATTATTATTTCTTTAAAGGCAATAGATTTCTGAATCATGATCAGAATGCCTCCTCCTCTTGAATCATCGCGGTTTTTTTGTAGTTGGACGAAGCCCGGAGCAAGTGTCGAGTCAATTTTCTTACCATTGTTGTGAGCTGTGCCTTGAAGCCAGAATTCCACGCATAGAAAGATGTCAATGTTGTGAAGAAGAGCTGGTGGCTTCTTTTTGCGTTTGTTTATACTTCGAGCGTTCCAGAATAGAATACGAAGTGACTTATGATTAATGTTATTATTCTCAATGTACATGATTTGATTTAAATTTATGATTTGAATTAAATAGAGTTTATATTATAGATTAGTATAAATCATTGTCACTTTGTTCACTGTTTTCGTTTTCACTTTGAGTTAGTTCTGTGTTTTCGTCAAAATTGCTGATTTAATTTATTTTTTATTTTGTAAGTTTCGACTTAACAGAACTAATTTTAACGAAAGGTTGAATTTGATCAATTAAATTAATAACAACCTGCTTATTATTAAAGATTTTTTGCACTTCTTTAAGCACACTACCTTTTCGGTAGGTATTCTTGTAAAACTGTACAAACTCAGCGGAGCTACATGGTAAGTTGTTTGGTTCAGAGAATACAGAAGTGCATGGTTGGAAAGCTTAGTCAATTAGTTGCGAATCTATGATATTGTCTTTATCCTGTTCTAAAAATGAACAATTTATTGCTTTGTGGCCATCTTTTTTACACTTATAACATCTCATTACTTCAGGACTAACGTAAATATAAAAGTCAATATCGTCGTGATTTAATTGTACCATCGTTGAAAATTTTGGAGTGTCATTAGCTTTTACATAAACTATTCTCCTGTGACTTTCTACGTGCCCATAGCCGGTTTCACTAGTGCTCACTTTCATACGTGTTACAGGTGAGCTTCTGT
The DNA here is from genome assembly GCA_900490015.1 of Megastigmus stigmatizans. Lineage (NCBI taxonomy): Eukaryota > Metazoa > Arthropoda > Insecta > Hymenoptera > Megastigmidae > Megastigmus > Megastigmus stigmatizans. The sequence goes on along the minus strand of UELV01079101.1, from coordinate 7,990 downwards.
TTACATTTAGTTGGTCGAGAATTTTTTCAAGATAACGGTTTGGAATTAATGGCGATACGTTAGAGAAAATGATTCTTTTATGCATAGACACTAACGGCTGGAAAAAGACTTTATTTCCTTTGATTTCAACAGATTCATGATTACTAGTAACGCTTTCGACAAGATTTTTATTAGATAGGTGAATGTAAATTCGATTTTTCGACATTCTTGAGGCACAAAGTACGTTTTCAGGCTTAACAATATTACCAATGGATACTGTGTAAACAGTTAGCGTCATCGGCATTCATCATGATGATAGCTTAATCACGTGTCGGACACTTTTCATCCTGAGTTTTTTCTGCGAAACTGTTGGTATCTAAATCTTTTGAGTTGAACTTTAGTATATTTTTTGGTAACTGTGCGCCTCCTTGAGACACACTAGGATTATAAATGTCCTCTATAATAGAGGACATCTCCCCCGATGTTCCGTCAGCCATGCGAGACGGCTGGAAATCACACGTATTAGCACTACACGGGCCGAAGCTCACACTTTGGGAACAACGGTATACACTCAGTGCGGCAGTAGGGTAGCTACAGAGCGATTGTAAACACGTCCGTTCACTGCTACCGCTTAACAGCCCGTATAAACTTTAATTCACAAGTCTTGAATTTTGTCATCCGCAATTTCCGGAAAGCATTAATTCGTATAAAAATTATAATTAAGAGTTATTATACCGGCATTATAGCAGTACTTGAATAACGTAATAAAATATTAGTTGAAAATTAATGAAATAGTTAAGAAATAAAATTAAAATTACTAGCACTCATGTATTTCTGTAAGCGCTTCAATTACAATATTTAAAAAAAAAAAAATATTTCATGAAAAGGAAGATTCAAAAGTCCATAATTTATTGTATGTATGGATGAGTGCAGCAAGAATACAGAAAATTAATGTAAGTTTATTGCCAAAAATACTACTGTTTTCAGGGCTTAAATAAAAGAATTTGCCAATTAAAATTTTTTTTATCTATTTTAATAGGCTAGTTTTAGCAGAATATTCAAAATGTTGGCGAAAAAAAATTGATATGGTCGAGATTGGAACCAGAGTCCTGCAAAATGTTACATGACTCCTTAAACCCACGCGGCCAATCATGCAGATTAAATATATCTACAGGTCGACTAAAACTCGTGTTTACTGATCGCCACCATAGGTATAAAATAAGTTGAAATATATTGCTTTCTTTGGTTCATTTTTTATAATTTAAAATATAATTGAATGATATAATACGTTACAAATACAAGACGATTTCAGGATATGCGCACTTCTTTATTTTATTGTAACTCTTCACTACACAATTCATATATTCATACTTTCGAAAAAATTTACTGCTCATATAGCTCCACCACTTCCTACATTAAATGCATCTAACGTCCGTGCAGTCAATCATTATTATGTAATTAAATAATTTAAAATCAAATAATTATTGAATAATTTTATTCAATATTATTAATATGTGGCAACATTAAAAATAGCCAATATACTTTATAAAAAAATATATATAACTGAGCAGGTGATAAAACTATGTATGTTAAAAAAGTTTCAAAACTATAAAATCTAAGTACATACATTTGTTAAATATGTGCACTTATTGTACTTATTTTATAACATTAAGTATACTTCTACGTAAAAAAGATTCAAAATGAGAAAAACTCAAATATCCTCAAAACTTATTTACTAAATACTTAGAAATAATATACAGCTCTGAAAGCACAAAAATGCTATTTATATATAAAATTTTGACAAGACTAAAGCAGTTTTACTCCTGTTTTCGAATGCCATAGAATATCTATTTTTTTCGTAATATCATTATTTTCTCAAAAAATAAAAAATCTCAATGCCTGAAAATTTAACAAATACATGAGAATAATATTCTTAATAATTTAATAAATTTTCATAGCGATTGATGAAGAGATTAAAAGTTAGTCTTTCAAAAACATGTTGTAAATTTTTAAAGTATTAAACTTGCAATGTGAAAAAAACTAAAATTCAAAAAGTCATTTTCTGAAATAAACCAAAAAAAATCGATGAATCTTAAAAATTATTTTTCAGCCCCAATACATAAAAAAAGCGAATAAAATAAAAATCGGTTAAAAATCAGTTTTAAACTTGAAAATCGGTTCATCCGTTCTCAAGATATAGAGGTATTCACGTACACACATACACGAAAACAATTCTCGTAACTAGGTAATCAATTTTTGTTCCAATTTAAAAAACGTTTTTAAGCATTAAAAAAAAAAAAAAAAATTCATCGATACAAAGCTTCCTTTTCAAGGAAGCAATATTAGACAGGTTAAAGTTTAACTAGTGCGCCTCGATAGAGTTCTGGTTCTGACGAGTTGAAACGCTGTGGTTCTTGCGCAAGTTATGTCGAGTCATGTTAGCTTATTACATTTTTGACCGTTTTTACACTGTTATTTTATAAAAAAATTGCTCCCAATAAAAAGAGTTTAACAGAGAAAAAGTTTATTTTAATGCATTCTCAAGTTTTACATTTAAAATTTTTATGAGAAATTAATTCTTTTCAAGTTATGGATTGATCTTAGAGAAAAGTGTTGCATATCAGAGAATGTATTTTTTTAGTTTCTCAACTACTTTTCTAAATTTCCACGAGGAATGGATTTTTTAAAATTATAGTAGCTAAAAATCATTTTTCGTTATGTTTAGAAAGGCTTATATTTCCAAGATGGATAAGACCCAAAATTGAAACGCCTCCATTCTATAACATAATAAAGAAATTTCCAAAGTTCAGTTCAATCATCAAAAATTCGCCAAAAAACCGATTAACTTGGTAACATACATCCTTATATGAAAAAAATTGCTTAAAATTGATTTTTATCGTTATAGGAATTCGTTTTGCATCTAAACATGTGAATTCTGGAGACTGACACTTTTTTCGATGACGAAAATATTAAATTGTATAAGGTATACATTTTTTACAACTTCAGTATAACAGTAAAAAAAATAATTGCACTTAAAACTTGCGAATTTTTTTTATTAAAAATATGAATCTCGGTCTAAATTCATCTAATTTTTAGATTAGTAAGAAATTTTAATGACTTTTTTACAATCGTTGTACTTGCTTATAAAATGCAGTTAGCTTTAAGTATAATATAGTTCGACGTTAAAATGTTTCATAAAAGTTTTCATTTATTGAAAGAACAAAAAGTGCTTCAACTAAGACCCAGCCTACTTATAGTTAGTAGATTTCTTTCAATTGAAAAGAAGTCCCTGACAAGCATATATATCTGTTACAGTGAGTATCGCAATTTTTGTAGATATACTCCTATTCCTATTTTTAGAGAACCAGAAAATAATATTTAATAGCATTTTGGTTCAACTATTCAATTTAATATATTAAAATCATACACTCTGGTTTAAAGGTATTGATAGAAACAATTTTTTTCACACATCATTTCGAGCTACAGTTCTTTAACAATTTTAGTTCTTCGATAATTCGAAAATTTATTCTGAGTGTAAGATCTTAAGATGTATATCAACTTTACATTTTTTACATTGGATTTAATGGGATTCATTCAATGATTGCAGAAAATAATACCTAAAGTAACTATTACATTCTTTCTAATTTATGATCATCTTTTCATTTATCATTACATAAATACGCATAAAACTTTTTAAAATTTTATATACATTAAGCACAATCTATAGATAATTTAAATGAAACTATTCTTGCATTACCATAATTAAACCATTATTAAGAAAATCATAAAAGTAACGACGTGTATTAATATTGTTTTATTTAGCAAAATTGAATTTGGTTACTTTTATTATTTCCTCAACCTTCAGCAAATTATTTACTAATTTAAACAAGATGTAGATTAAAAATTATAATTATAAATATACTCTTATATGAATCAATAATTATGGATAATTACTTAATTGACTTTTAATTTATAAACTTTTTTTTTATTTAACAGCAATTGAATATTAATTGTCTTGTGAAAAAGTAAATTCACAATTTACGCAACGAAGGTGATAATGAACGTATGCAACGTAGATAATGATATACTACGTAACAGTTAGTTGTCAACTGAGTCAAGATTGTAAAATTGGAATTATTGTTCAAATTTTCCCCTGATAAAATCGAATAAATAAATATAACAAAGAGCATACAATCTATGCAAAATTATAACTCTTTGTCAAGGTAACTAACAATTTAATTACTTTTATGAAATCGAAATTTGTGTTTTACCATTTATATCAGAGTTAAGTCATCTTATAATAATCTATAAGTTTTATAGAATGAGAATATAAATTTTTAAACATCAAAATTCAATAATCCTAATTAGTACTCCATCCTAAAACTGACAACTGATACCAGAGAAAGCGCTGTTATAATTTTTTGTGTTTCGCTATGATATAAGCGTTTTATATTGTATATGCATACGTAGTGTACTTATGGATGATTATATTTGCTTTCACTTAGTTTCTACAGTACCTTAGCGAGGGTGAATGATGAGAATTCGTCGGTAAGGCGACCAGTTGTCTCTCGTAAACTCCACACTCGCTGCCTCTCTCTCTCTCTCTCTCTCTCTCTCTCTCTCTCTCTCTCTCTGTCTATGTCTCTCTCTTTCCTTCCTACAAGGCTCGCACGGCCGGACTGCCAGCGCTGGATAAATACAGACAAACCTCACCTCTAACTCAACACAACTCTAAGCCGAGTTACACCCGTACGTTATATAGAAGTGGAGGGGAGGATGTACTACCTATACTGAGCTGCCTTCTCTTCACGCCTTTTTCTTTCCAAAAGCAGCTGATACTTTTCGGAGGAGGGCGAAGGAGTAGTATTAGACCCTGAAGGGACGCGGTAAGTTTGCTATTTTGTCAAACACCCGGAAGGTCCATAATATAGATAATATAGTATTCTTATTCTTCGGTGAACCGAGTAAACATATCTTTTATTTATATTAAAGTTGATATATAGACGCAAAGGTATACGGGGTAGCTTCGAAAACGTTTTATCTTGATTTATATGGTTCAGTATTGCAGACATTATTTTATCTTGAATATTTTCAATTCAAATATTTAGTAAACAATTTTTCGAGGCGAAAATAGTAGAGCACTTAAGACTAAAAGCAAATACAGTTTAATTATTCATCACGTGCTTAAGAAAATATTACACAAATTTTAAAGATTTAATAAAAATTTCAAAATCTCAAATCTGAAATATGCATAATTTTAACAATAATTTAAAATAATTATGCACAAAAAAGGCTAGAGGTTTTCACGGTTTTTATAAGAATCTAAAAAAATATAAAGAATACTAATTTGATGATTTATTTATATTCAAAAATTTTGGAAAGTACCGTCACTTTACAGGTTCCTGATCACTCAAGAATATTTGAAAACTTTTCTCTGTTTACGGATAAAAAAAATTATATTCAATATAATTTTTATTATTCTCATTTATCATCATTTTATTTTTTATCCGACACAATCAAAATGTGTACTAAATTTAAAATAAGCATAAAATAATAAAAATAACAAATGAGTCCATTCCTGTTCATACAATTTAAACACATGAGAATAACTTATAATATAAACCTATTTACTGATCATACATTGACATTGTATAAAATAAATAGCTATAAAAAGTAATGAGTAAGATAAACCGGGGGAAGTTGCCACACCTAAGGAAAAAATTGGAATATAAAATACACAAATCTGCTAACCTTAACTTATACTGTTTGACCATATGCAACATATAAATGTTTACAAAATACGTAACAACATTCTTAATAAAGTTCATTTAATTAACAATAAATAAAAATTTAACAATGTAACACAAATGTGGCATCTTATCCACATGTGAGAGTAAGATGCCATATACCTTTAGTATCAATTAAACTTCTACGAAATATGGAAAATAAAGTATGTTTTCAAATTATTATAAAATAAATATTTATCATTTGAAGATAATATACGTTTGAATAAATAAACAAAGAAATTTTAACTTTGGCACACAGGACAAAATCCATTTACTCGCATTTTACCCTTATGGTCTGAATTATATAAAAAACTATAATAAAAAAAATTTAACTACTTACCTTTTTTAAACTGTACTATTATAAACTTGAATATGCTAGTAGTTACGTGGATGAATAATTTTAAACAAAACCAAAAACTGTATTAAGAAATAAAAATCAAAGTTATGGAAAAACTTAGATCGGGCTATACTGTTTCCAACAAGCTTTAAAAATGAACTAAAAATATAAATGAAAATTCGGTAATGTAGTGTCAATGTAATCAACTAATCTTAATACATGTTCCAATCGTACTTATAGTGCTATCCGTTTATATACAACGAAAATATATCTTTGTGGCGTCTTACCCACACTGGCGTATTTCCCCGGTATAACTTCCAAAAAAGATATTATTCAAGAATAATATAAGTATAATCTATTATTTCCTAAAACAAACTTATTGCTATAATATTGTGAATATATGCATAAATGATCAGAAATAATGTGATGATCAGAAACATAAAAAGGTTTTTTTTTTTAATCACTATTTTAGTTGAATTGTACGATTGTTTTTAAGAAATTATCATGGTTCAAAAAAACATGTTCATTTCCAGAGATTATCGAATCTTTAAAATTCTGAATGGTGGTTTTAAAATTATTAATAAATTTAAATAAAAAATAAATTAAAGATAAATTAAATTTAACAGATAAGTTTTTCATAGAAATAACTCGGATTAATTGCAAAAATTTTCAAACAGTACAAAAAGCGGAAATTACGGAGTTCATTTTTGCAAATTCTTAAAATACAAGGCCTCGGCTCCTAATAAATAAAATAAGAGAATTCTGATCATAATTGTGATCATCTAGGGCTATCAGTATTATCGCAGACGTTCTAAATATTGCGACTATATAAACCAACGTTAACCCACAGTAATAGACTCAGCGCTCTGCAGAAGCGCGCATCTATTACTGAAGAACATATTCTTTAAGCAAAGTAATTGGCACACAGTAATAACTATAAGAATGCATATGCTTTGAAAAGAGAGTTATTAATTTACAATGCTCTTAAAAGAAAATCTGAGATAGGATGCATATCAGTACATACGACAAACAAGATAAGAAATTCAATTTTTCAAATAATTAATCTTTTTACGTAAAAACGGAACATATTTCAATTAGTTCCAAGTTTCACAACAATTTATTAAAAACATTAATAGTATCCTATACGAATATATATATATATATATAGCTGCAGGAATCGATTCACTTTTTAGTCAGAGTCCAATTTGTTATTGTAAAATGGGGATAAACAATCGCACGTCGGGAAGTGAAAGTGACTATGTCAAGTCCCAAGCAAAAACTGGCTGGGATAGGAACAAACTAACTATGCCATCCTTTGCATAACTAAAAAATAATATATATATGTGTTTATTCTTCTATCATTTTCAATTGTTTATAAAAAATTATTTAAACAAATTACAAAATATTTATAATTTAAGTTTTATCTTGGGAGTTGACATAGTCACTTTCACTCCTCAGCGTGCGATTGTTTATCCCTATTTTACTCTAACAAATTGGACTAAAGGACAAAACAGTGTTATATAGGTTTTCGTCCTGATTTTTTCCGCAGAATCGATTTCTGCAGTCACTTTTCAAAATTAGGAATTTTTTAGAATTTGTTTAAATAATTTTTTATATACAATTGTAAATGACAGAAGAAAAAACACGTATATTTTATTTTTTAGTTATGCAAAGGATGGAATAATTAGTGTGTTTCTATCTCAACCAGTTTTTGCTTGGGACTTGACATAGTCACTTTCTCGCTTTTGCATGGGTTTTAATGGGTTAATCGAATATGCGACTTTGCTACATTAAAATATCATATAAGTATATAAATAAGAATTTGGATAAGTATCGTCCATGTGAAAGATAGTAAACTATAGTTGCAATGTGAACACAACTACCCACT
>UELV01079099.1:0-12366 GCA_900490015.1 Megastigmus stigmatizans | reverse complement strand
GGATTCTGAAAGTTCATTAAAAAATCTATCAGAAAACATGGTTTGCATGATCATTTCTGACCGATTTGATTCTTCTATACAGTGTTGAAAGTGGGCATGAGCAAACGTGCACATTTGACGTTAATGGGTTAACCTCGCAAAGATCAAGGTTATACTCTTGGGTAGCGAAATATTCATTTCACGCTTGGTCCTCGAACGCATCCCCAAAGTCACTAATCCCGGGGTTCCAATTTCTTATGCGTCCCAAATTAAGAATCTGGGTGTGTTGATCACCCTCACTCTCAACTGGGCCCCCACGTAAATCCAGTTTGGCGTCGGGTGCCTTGTTATCTTCGTTCTCTTAAACATTATAAACATGCTCTATCTATTCCCATGAAGAAGAACCTAGTTAAGAGCCTCATTGTTCTGCATTTCGATTATGCGTGCGCTTTCTACCATGATCTTGACAAAATGCGCAGCACCAAGATTCACTGTACTTAACGGCAGAAGCACCACCGGGAACGCGAAGGAGAGCGTGCCTAACCTTTCCTGTTCTACTCGTTTAGCTGAAAACATAGACGCTCACTGCGTTGACCAAGTCTTCGGACGGGCAAGCGGCTGAGCGCTATAAGTATACCTATAGGTATTGCATGTGTTCGTCGGCTGTCTTCTCACACGTGATACGTGACGCGGGCTTGTATTGGTCGCGTACCCTGTACGAGTATGAATATTGTCTCTGAGGCGTCTCAGCATATCGATGCGCTATTCGCAAATACAAAATGGCGTACGAATATGCCAAGTCTAGTAATCATAGCTAGAAACCACATTTCGAAAAACAAAATTCAAAATGTAGTAACCAACAAGCTACAAAATGAAATATAAGTCCCAGTAAAAAAATTAAAAGAAAACAAAGACGGCTCAATGACAATTAGATGCTTAACTGATGAACATACTCTAAAAATGCAAGAACAGCTGAGAGATAATATAGGACAATAGTATTATATACAGATGGAAGCGCTTAATTATCCGAGGATGAAATTGATAGGTATTGAACAAGATTTGACTGTAGAAGAACTGGAAACTGACATAAACGAAAGAAATTTTGGTGAAAGTGACCTTTTCTGTACAGTTGTGTACACTTACAAAAACTCAAAGAAAGTTTATAAGACAACAGCTGAATCTTATAAATACATACGGGATAATAAAAACAAACTTTACATTGGTTATAGATGTTACAAAGTTTTCGATGATATAAATGTAACACCCTGTTAAAATTGTGGAAGATATGGGCACAGTGCTAAGAAATGCAGAAATGAGATTTGTTGTTTAATATGTGCTGAAAAACATCTTACAAAAGAATGTACTAGCAACACTAATATTAAGTCTCTAAATTGTTGTTATAGTAATAATAAATATATTGTCAAGAAAGACACTAATCATTTAGCAACAGACACTTTAAAGTGTGAATACTTAAAATACCTAATACAAAAGAAAATAAATAATACTGAGTACCCAATACAACCTGTTATACCAAAGTATCTAAGCTGCAACTACTCTCTACCTTACCAGCAGCCTAAAGAATAGTTACCTACTAATAATGGAAATGGAAGAATTTAATAATAATCCTATCAACTTTAAAGAAACTGACTTTCAAGATCTAGAAGAGCTTAATAATTACTTGGCAAGTTTGACTAGAAATTTAATAATAATGCATGTAAATATAAGAAGTATGCAAACAAATTTCAAGCATTTGGAAATATATATTGAGAGATTAATTCTTAAGCCTGACATAATTGTATGTTCTGAAACATGGAATTTGTCTCATTTTGAATACTTTAAATTAAAAAATTATAAAACTTATTACAATCATAGACAAATTAATAAGGCTGACGGTGTGGTGATTTACATAAATAATTCTCTTAGAGGATCAATCACATTTGAACAAATAGACAATACTAAATTCATAAATACACATAATACATTAGATAATGGTAAAAATGTACCAGCAACTCGAATTTAGCACAATTTACATATATTACTATAAACAAAATAAATGCAGTGACCATTGTAATTATTAAATTTATTTATTTTTGACATTTCTTTATCTATATCTTTTTCTCGTTCATGCCTTACATATAAAATGCATATTTAGTCACATATATAGAATATATAGAAGTGAAATAACAGAGAAATGTAAATTTTAATTATTCGATGAAAAATTTGAAGATCTGCTATTTTACTTATTCACTGTTTCTTCTATAACTTTAAGACGAAATTAAATTTAGACAAACGGGGAACGGGACTTTATTCTACGAGAAATTTGCTATCTGGATAGATCATAAAAAAAAGTTGATTTTTTGAAAATTTTTAAGTGTAAGGCCCTCTTAATTTGTTCAGCGTTGCGCTAATGTCGAATGAATATTTGAGTACCACTGCTCATTTTCGTCTAGCTCATAGCTGAGGAGAGACTGTCGACTCACGACACATTCCTCAAATCACGCCATCAGTAGTACCAAACTTCTCTCTTCTCTGATTTTTGTTTTATAATCATTATTTACAAGTACTATCAGTAAATGTGTAATAAAACAGAAAATTGCTCGCAATAGATGCAACGACCATCCGAATAGGGTATGCAAAGTGTATCCTCGTATTATCGTATCGATATCTAATTTTCCAATATGTATAATTATCAGGATCATGATTATCGCTGAACTTATTGATCCGAATTTTATATATTTATTCCATGTGTTCTCTGCAATATGTGTTAATATATTATCGGTGAATAGGATCCTCTCCTTGCATGCCTCTTGCTATTATAATATATGTTATATATTATTGAAATTCTTGAAGATCTTGAGAATAAATTCCACTTGAGGCTAGTGAATCTAATCTTTCTACTTTCCTATTTATTTTCGTTGATGGTTTTAAAATCATGAGTCCTCTTTCTGTTTTCCTTGGTTTTGGAGTTAAATTGATCCATTGATTAACCACTTTGTAATACTGTGGAACAACCGTGCAGTTTATTTGTATTTCTGAAATTAGTAAAATGTGTGCTTTTGGCGTTAGAAACCAAGTTTTATTTCCAGGTGTAACTGGTAATTGCTCATAACATTTTCCTGTATGATAAATTTTTACTTCTTTTGTTGTACGGAATATACAATTTCCTTATTCGGCGCTGATATTCTCATGACTGAACCGGGATATAAAATATCATACTTATTTCCAAAACACACAATGTTCGGAAGAAGTGACCAAAATATATATGTCCCGTAAAAAATTGAATATCAAAGAAAGAAAACTAGAAATTGTCCAGATGAGTGATTTTGTATTATATAGTTAGGTTTAATTTACTGTAGAATATGAATTAAGTTTCGAGTTCATACAGGTTTTTGAAAATAATTTTTTTGTTACATATTATATTTAATTTTATATGGATCATACTGAAAAATAATCCTTCTCTGACATCAGTAAGCATAGTTTCCCACATTAGTCTGCATAGTGCGTAGTTTCCTCCCAGTCCACTAGATGCCACAGCGTTCATAGTGCGAAAAACTGCCGCCCCGCACGCCGCTTCCGCTCGAAATCGTCATTTTTTTAGAGTATAAAGCTAAAAATTGCTAATTTCAGGGTTCAAACGGGAATAAACAATTTTATTGAGTGGGATATAATCTCCCTAAAAATCTTCTTGATTATTTACTGTAACGGGGTTGCTTATGCTGTCTGCAGTACCGGTGTACTGCATACTCCTACCTTTTCTACACGTTGCAGCGGGGAAATCTATACGGGATTTTCCCCGCTGGTCAGATGCAACAGTTTCCGTTAAAATGCGAGACTCTCTTGATGAGTGTCACTTTCCGCTGCTCGGACTTTCGATCGTGAGCGCCGTGCTACGCTCACGATGCCAGCTACTCAGTTTGATTGCACAGTGGAAAGGCTTTTCCACCGTGCCCGTGGAAGCGGCGGTAATCGCGGGAAGAATAGGGAAATGTACTAAATATCTACTCAAATCAGAACAACGTGATTTTATGCTATTCAGATGTATTCTGCAAAATCTTTACAGTTTGCAAACCATAGTTCGATGATCGCGCTCTATGAACTACCAGAGGACCTGGAGGGTACACTCATTTGTACCGCCGGTGCTCCGCGATGTTCGGGCAGTCCTTTGATTTTTTCACGCCCGGTGTGCCACACATATAACACCAGGTGTCTCTCTTCTTCTCCTCTTAGTAGCGGCGCTCCTGCGCCAACCGCCAAGCCTCAAATTCTTCGCGTTGCTTGGCCCGCTAAAGAGCCTCTTCGGCCTGCTTACGGAGGCGCCGGTACTTGCGAACGCCAAAAACCGTGCGCAACTCTCTGAGCCAGTTTTCCACCAAAGGAAGCCAACTTTTCATCCACCTGCCTACAGCATCACTGTTCTGCTCCACAAATTGGTCGAGTGCGTCAAACGCGGCCTCTTCCAGCCAGGCGCTTACCCTCGAGGCATCGCGAGCCTGTTCCAGCTGCTCCTCGAGGCGCCTCACCTCCAACTCTCGTGGCGACGGATCCCTTTTCCGGACCTCGTCACCCTCCTCATCTGATACTTCAATCTTCAGAAGGCCCGGGCTCTCGGGCTGAGCCTCTGCACCTAAGGGATCCATAGCTACACAGGAACCCTCCTGCTGTGCAACTTCCTGTTTGGCTTATAGCACCGCGCTTTCTTGCTGAGCGGCGGTGCCCTCTTCCTTTACCTCCGAGATTGACGGTGCCGCGCTCTCTTGTAGAGCGACGGTGCCCTCTTTTTCTTCATCGTCTTCTGGCTGGACCTAGGGTGGTCCGGTGAACTATAGGCGGCGCAATGTGGCGCCAATCCGTGCGCGTATAATCGCGACAACCTCCAGATCAACCTCGGTTATTGAGACCCAGGAGCTTGTCTCCTTCTCGGCTTGAACAGCACTTGGAAGACATGCGCGCACATACGCATAAATTCTTCTCTATCCATTCTGAAACCAAATAAGGAGGACTATGTGACGGATTTACGAATGAGTGGCACGCATTCGACGTGGAGAGAGATTCTGTGGATTTACTATAATCGCTCGCTTTCGGGAGCCCTTCGAACGACCGGGCTTTCACTTCGTTACCGGGATCAACGACGCAGCCTTCTTGCTTCTAACGCCCGCTCGATTAACAACTTTCGTGGCTTTCCGAGGCCTTCTGCGGGGCCGCGAAGTTACAGGTACACATGTAGCCGCTACATCTCCCAGTGGATTGATGCTTACCTGCGTGCTCGCTGCGCCCGCTGGTGGCGGGTTGCTCAACGCCACATCCACGTTTGCATCCATCGGAGGTTGCGTCTCGACATCGTCTACTTCTGCCAGATTCATCTGCCTTTCTTCGGCGACATACGACTATATTTGCTCAGCATGTACGGGTACAATTAACTTTCCGTCCATATCTTCTAGCTCATTGGTATTGGAACCGAGCTGTGCCATGATGGTATACGCATCCGCATATTTGGGGGCTAACTTAGTGCTTAGCCCTTCCATAGCAAAAGATAGATCTCCTACATCGAAGCCAGCCGGTCTACGTCGTGCGTTATAATAAGTGGCCGGCCGGCCGTGAGATTCCTCCGATCTCTGGCTCGCTTCAGCACGTAGATTGATTAAATATTCAATCTTTTGTTGTCAATTTTTAAGAGCTTCAGCTCGTTTTCTTTCTAGAGCAGCTAGCTCTTGATCTCGACGAATTGTCGAAGATGGTTGTCTTCCATAGTTCAGTAGAGCAGGACTCGCTCCTACTGAACTATGCACAGCCGTGTTAAATGCCAACACGAGCTCTGGCAAATTACCGGGCCATGTTTGATGGCTCTCTTCGATCAACGCCATGAGCATCGTCTTCGGTGACCGATTAACTCGCTCCACTGGATTTGCCTGCGGATGATATGGTGCACACGACTCTCTATGAGAAAGCTATCAATGGCATGGTTTTTAAATTCCGTGCCATTATCCGAGAGAAAGACTTCAGGAGCTCCATATCTCAAAAAGATACGCTCTTTGAGCGCCTTCAGGACTGTTTTTGCATTGGCTTTGCGTATGGGGATAACCTCGACCCATCGCGTAAATAAATCCTGAAAGACCAAGATGTAATCGAATCCTTTTATAGATTTGGGAAAAACTACCTTGAGGTCACCTGCAACCACTTGCCATGGTCTAGTCATGGCCCTTTGCCCCATTAGCCCTGCCGGAGCACGTTGTTCGACTTTGCACTGCTGACATACAGTACATAGTCGAACATATGCTCCCACGTCCTTATGCGTGCCCGGCCAATAATATAAATTGGCTATCCGGGAATAAGTCTTGTCTCATCCGAGATGACCCGCAATTGGCCCGTCATGCCCTTCGTGAAGCACCGCTTTTCGCTTCTCCTTTGGCACAACGAGCATCCACGCCTCGTCAACACCGATCGAACCCATCAAGGATTCGTTTGGCTGGTGCAAATACAATTGACCCCCGATAACCTAGTAACTTGAGTTATTCATGGGGTCTTCCTCCACTTTCTGCACCCAGTGGAGATGCCACTCTTGTACATACGAGACAAAGTGTCAGGTACGATATTCAGAGCGCCTTCCCGGTGCTCCAATGTGTATTTCTGGCCTTGCAGCTCCAAGGCTCATCGAGCCAATCTGCCCGTTGGATTGTGCAGGCTGCAGAACCAACGCAAGCTGCTGTGATCCCTGACCACCTTGTATTCATTCCGGTCAATGTATGGTCTGAATTTCCTAATAGCCCATACTACAGCGAGATATTCTCTTTCTGTCACGCTATAGTTCCTTTCGACTGGCGAACTCGAGCACTCTCTCATCTCCATCTATCGTCTGGAGAAGTACTGCTCCTAATCGAGTATCACTGGCATCAGTTTGTACTACAAACTCCACATCAGCTTGTGGTCGCTGTAACACTGGAGCATTCGCAATCAAAGCTTTTATATAGCCAATAGCCGATTGCTGCTCATCGAGTCACTCATACTTCCTGGCTTTCTTTGTAAGTTGAGTGAGAAGCTCGGCGATCGTGGCACAATCTTTCAAAAACTTCCGATAACACGATGCCATCCTTAGAAAACTCCTGAGCTGCTTCAGGTTTCTGGGAGCCGGATATTCCATGATGATCCTGATAAGATCGCGCCGACATCCATCTCGGTTCACTATTAGACCGAGATATTTTGCCTCTTCTTGGCAGAAAACACTTTTCTCACAGTTGATCATGATATCATCCAGGTGTTATCATCGAGGTAGCTATACGCATATGGCTCGAGTTTCGATTCGATGACTTTATCTATAAGCCGTTGGAAAGTTTCTTCAGCTTGGCATAACCAAAAAGGTAGCCGCGTTTATTGAAAGAGGCGCATACCGGGTACTGTAAACGCTGTTATGGGCTTCGATTCGAGCTTCAGTGGAAACTGATATTACACACTACTCAAGTCAAGCATAGAGATATATCTAGCTGACTGCAGCTTGCGTAAAATCTGATCCAGGAAAGACAAAGGATATGCATCTTTGTTTGACACCACATTGACTTTCCGAAAGTCGATGCACATCCTATATTTACCGTTACTCTTTTTAATCATCACGACAGAGCTTGACCGACCAGCGTCAGATGGATCAATTAGTCCAGCCTCGAGTAATTCTTTCACCTGACGATGCATCTACTCCTCGATCATTTTCGAGATAGGATAATACATCTGCTTGAGTGGCCGCGCAGTGTATACCTAAATTTCATGTTCAACGAGTGTAGTGCATCTGAGAATACTTTACGGCGGCCTAATCAGTTGATCTAGCAACTGCTCCAGTTGCTCTCGCTCAGCTGATCCTACGTCAGCGAGTCCTATGGCAGACACAGCTGTGACTCTGTGCTCACTGAATCCAGCTAGCTCAAGATTCACATACTTATTCTCATCTTTGAAGAACAATTGGTTCTTGCACGGATCCAATACTACTTTGAACAATCTTGTGAAGCTCACTCCGACGTAACAGTCTGCATCTAACTCTGGTAGGATAGCAACTGTTACGTCCTTTTGGATCCCCGCGATCTCGAACGGTAGTCTCATGTAGCCTCCGATGGCGTAGTAATGACTGTTTGCCATTCTCGCACCTCTGCCATAACTTGGACGAAGCTCTCGATCGCACGCACTGACGATCTGTAATCCCACAGATCCCATCACTATGCGTGCTGCTCCCGGATCAAACAACGCTCAGATCCTACATCCACCGATGCTGACTTGCAGCCACCATCGGTCTTCACTTTCGTCAGGATGCGAACATTGCACTGACGATCTCTCTATTTATTACTTCCGAACAACTTACGTCGACCTCTCTAGCCGGCTCAGAAGCCTTTGACGGGATCGCAGGAGACGCAGCGACCTCTACTATGCGCTCCTCCTTCCGTTTCCCGCCATATTGCTTCGGCAAACCTTAGCCATATGCCTCGGGTGGTCGCACGTATAGAATTTCATTTGCTTACGGATTTGTCGAGGGCTAGCCGGTGCTAGAAGCTGACCATGCTCTCCTTTCGTCTCTTTGGTTATTAGAGAGCTAGGTCGGCCTTCGAGCTTACGATAGGCCTGGCGCTTCTTCAGTGCTTCTGGAGACTTGCACCGCGCTCGATGCTTGAGCTGCTCTGTTAGAGACTTGACCTCTATAATCAGCTCAGCGAATGTCGTTGTCTTCGGTTGATACTGGCTTACTGCGGCCACTTTCGTATCCACTCCAGAGACTACTGGTTTGGCGTTCGGAAACTTCTGAGGCTTCGTATATGCCATTTCCGGCATCACGGTAATCTGAGGCGACGGTGGAGGTTTACATACCTCACCTGCTGTGCTAATAAGCTCAGCTGCCCCCGCTAGCTCCATTAGTGACACGACGTCACGGGCTTCGGCACAGCGCACCATACACTGTAACTTCGACAGCATATTCCGGTGCATCAGGTCCAGCTGCGCTTCTAACGAAGGCACTGGAATCTGCTTCAGCACAATGGCCTGTAGGCACGTGATAAAATCACGCGCTCCTCTTGGCCTTAGGTGCGTGTGTTACCTTCAGCAATTAATCTCTGCTGAAAACCCTTGTTCACGCTATACCACCTCCTGGCGGCGGCGCAGAACTCAGACCACGTTCTCCATTTGTCACTAGCATTTATGTACCAAATGGCTGCAACATCTGCCAGTATCTCTGACAGAGAGGATAACAGCTCCTCCTCCGTCAATCTGCGAACTCACGACACTCTTCTACTCGGGTGAGAAATACATCGATACTTTCATCTCTCTCCCCCGAGAATTGAATTTGCCATCGTCTCACGATTTGGCCAACGTCTCGACCTACGTGTCGTGTCTGCGTGCTGGTTCCAGAAATAAATCGTGTATTGTATCTGAGTCTATCTGTAGCACTCAGCTCCATCATTTCATTGCTATTCCTCGCTGGTTCGTAAGCACCTGAGCGATTCCCCCTCTCCCAGGCTGTGCCTACACCAGTAGCATTTGAAACGTTTTCCGCTAGCCTGCGCGCCTGTGTCTCCTCCAATAGGCTACTATTTCTAGGATAACACGTGAATGTCTCCCGCAAATTCATCTGTGATCGCTTATTTGAGACTTTGTCAGCCTGCATCTAAGGATGCAGACTAAAACCGGTGGCGTTCAGTCTCAGTGAACCTCTGCCTTCTAGTCTCGTACTAGAGGCTATCCGGAGCTCTTTCCTCCCCAGGTTCACCTCGAACTCTGGCGCTGTCGGCCTTAGTCGACAATCGCTGCCACTCTGCATGCACGTGCATGAAGTCTTCTCCTACGTTGTGCAGCGGTGACAAATCTCCGAGACCCTTTCGTTGAGTAATCTCATCTGCTCTTTTATTTCGGAGAATATCATCATGATATCCCCCGCTTGAGGTCCTGTGAAGATCGTTAGAGGTGTTGCTTTCTCCGCCTCGTCACCCGTAGCTGACCCATCTGTCACGCTATCCGCGTTGCTCTCCCTAATCGGCTTTTCTGTATGCTCGACAGGGATACGCTCCGTGTTCGAGCTCTTTTGCTGAAGCTCCTTCTCCAGTTGCGGCGCGTTGAGCCGATAAAGCTGCTCCTTTCGCTCCTCGTCGCTGTCTTTTACTACTGGATCCACTAGCAGCACGTGTAAGGGATGTAACCCCTCGTGACTTATACTTTCGTCGTAAATTGTGGATCCTATTACTTCGAAGGCATTCCCCTCGATGTAGATTCGCCGCAGCTCTTCAAGCTTCATTTGCGCTTTGAGCTCATCTGATTCCTCGATTGGCTCAAAGTCGGTTGCCGAGTAATCCCCCAACAGCCATTTCTGCAACCTATTCTTTTTCGCGAAGGGAAGACGCTGGTGGCTAAGCTGCAATTCTGTTAGCGCTTCCTCCAGGTCTTCCTCTTCGATGCCGGAGTACCAGCCCTCTAGAGCCTTCAGCATCATATCCGCCAATTTTCCTAGGATTGACGCTGAGTTTTCAAAATCACTTAAAATCTGGCGTTAGAATCTCGAATTCTTGAATTCGAATCTTACTCAGTGCACTAGATTTCGCTGTAGTGCACCTCTACAGATCTGCTGGAGCAAGGGTTCAACTCTTGCCGCGTTCGAATCTCGATCTCTCGAGTTCGAATCCTGTATCTACTCGAGCTATATGGTTTCAAGTACACTAACTTTATATGCTAGTGCACTTTTCCGGGCTTTTCCGATGCACAGACTTCCCTGTCTGTACTTCCTTCAACAGGAATTCCCTGGGTTCGACCTCTTCTTTAGTTTGAACTTTTCTTGTTGTGTGCGTTCGGACCCCCTATTTCTACGCGTTTTCTCCACTTGTGGTCGCAGGTTCGAATCTTACTAGTGGTGTGCTGAGATCGATTCCACGTGCTTTCGGGAGTAATTTTCTCTCTACGCGAAATTCCGTTATCCAACTTTTATTTCTTCCAAAAAAAAATTTTTATTTATTTTATAAAACCAAAAAAAACTATAGAAAAGAACAAGAAAAAAAAAACAATTTTAATTTTATCCTATCTCCTCCCGAAAGTACCTTTCCGCTAAATTTTCTAATTGTTTGTCGCGCGATTTCCTGCAAACGCTCTAAAAAAATCGTTACAAACAATAAATAAATCATAAATATCAGAATCACGTGTTGTACTTCAGTCGTCCTCTTTTAAAAAATTTTTTTGACTAAAAATTTCCCGGAAATCAGCAAAAAAAATTTGAACTGTTTTACCGACAGCTTTTTACCGACATTTACTTTACAAGGGATGGATTATTGTTCCATAATCCACCCTCTCCTTCATCCGGTCCACTCACTTGGACGAATGAAATACCTCGCCGTTAAATTATTTATAATAATTAATAAAATAAATTATAGTAAACAATTAAATAACATTCGGCGCTAACACACCACTAGTCTTGCTGTGCACGGCACATACCACCGTACACAGCCTTCAGACGCGAGCACATGCCGATATTAATTTAAATATAATGAAATCAATATTTTTGGCTGTTACGTCTATGCGCCTGTGCTCGCGCTGGCTCGACGCCGCTGGATTTCGAGCTGTGCTCTTGGCTCTCTCTTGGCCGTAGCAGCGGGCACACTTGCCTGCACTGCACTAGGGTTTGCGCACTCTCTCGCTCTCACATTCTATATACGGCTTACACGTGCCGGGGCTTTTACAGTCCTCCCGGACGATGTAAGCGAAGTCGCGCTGACTTTGAAAACTTCGCTACGCGTGCCTTCTCGATATCTCGATGCCGCGAGCCTCGTCGGAATCGCCGACGCTTGCCTTGAGGACTTCTCTTCTGGCTGGCGACAGAATAACAACCTCTCCGGACTCTTCCGCGCCGCGTAGTTGCGATCCGCTTGATCGCGTAAAAGCCCATAGTCGCGAACAGTGATAGCGCCCGTGCCTTTTTGTTGGCAGCGCTCGTTCGCTTTAACTCTGTAAATTAACACGGTATTAAAAGTTAATTTTAAAGATTGTACAATAACTACCTCGCTTTTCCAGGCCCGATGCCTGCTTAAAATCGTTCGATACGAGCAGGAGCTACAAAAGGGTAGGACTTGCCTTACGCGGTTCCACCGTTGTTCATTTAGATTCAATTTATTGTTTTGTGCCTATTTTGGGGCTTTAACTCCACGCTAGAGTGCCTTCGTCCTCGCGCGTTTGTAGTTACTTTTTTTTGTACCTTAGTTTCGCGTGCGCGTACCCGTACGCTCGAGGTCTGAGGTGGAGCAGCGCACAATCTGGTGAGCCAAGCGACTCAAAGATATTGTCAAGCGTATTGCGTGCCTCTTCAAGGCGAATTTTTAAAATCATATGTCTTGTAAATTCAATTCGTAGTGGAGTCACTTACATAAATAGCGTGCCTACGACAGGCTT
>UELV01079097.1:0-15489 GCA_900490015.1 Megastigmus stigmatizans | reverse complement strand
TGCAATACCACGCACTTACCCCCACTCCTCCTATCTCTCCATAAGCGTTACTATACTACTTATGTGATTTTAATTTTTAGTATACACTTAAAGAAACTTATATTATATTTTTATTATTTATGCAATTTCGACAAAAAAGTTGAAAATACTTTTATTGTTCTAAAAAATAAGGATTGCAACACCCTCGAACCCGTAAGCCGTGGATGGTAAGAATATTTTGTGACAAATGTTTGCAATATACTTTAGAAAAAAAGTTTTTATAATATTGCAAATTGCTTAATAGTGTAATATCTACGAGTATTTTTGGGCTGGATGAAGATGTGGGTGAGATTTCATCCTTCTAAAATATATTATTAGCAGAAAAATTATAAATGTTGTTCTTTTTTTGGTCTACTATAAAATGTTAACGTTCAAATGTTCCAGTTTTTAAAAAAAATTCAGAATAATTTGCCCTAACTAGTGTTTAATCTAACTAATGTTACAAAATAATGAACTTCATTTTGTTTAAAAAGTAGGGGTTGCTACCTTTAAAACTGAAAGAAATGCAGTTTTTAGCCTATTTCATCATAAAATTTTTAATGCTAGTTCTATCAAGATACCCCACAAGAGAGCTTGACTTTATTTTTTAATATTCTTTCAAGTGGAATCAATTTTAAGGCAATAAATAATTTATTGAAATTTTTTAGCCGAAAATTGATTAAAAAAAGTTTATTTTTTATTAAAAAAGATAGAGGTTGCTACCCTTAAAACTGAAAGTGGTGAAATTTTGAAGCCTCTTGCATTCTAATATTTTTAGCATTGGTTATATCAAGATACCTTTGCTTGTTTCGGAAATTATGAACAAAATATAATCGGGGGTAATTACCCCCCAAAAAATTTTTGATTCATACCATGAAATAGGTTGGCTTTATTTTTTAATGCTCATAAGAGTGGTATCACTTATAAAAGTGGTATCAATTTAGAAAAAATTTATAGCCGAAAATCGATTAAAAAAATTTAATTTTTCTTTACAAAAAATAGAGGTTGCTACCCTTGAAACTTAAGGTGGTGTAGTTTTGTAGCTTCTTTTATTCTCTAATTTTTTGCGTCGGTTTCATTCAGCTATCTTTACTTATTTCTGAGATATTTGGAAAAAACTGTTTTTGGGGGTGAACTTTAGGGGTGCTTTTCACCCTTTTAAAACGCTTATCCGCAGAAAAAAAATAGGTGTTCCATATTTTTTTGTGCTCTACCACATAGCAAAGTTTCATTCAAATCGGAGGCAGATACTTCGATACTTTCCATGTAAGTTTTTCTTCGTTGGAATAGATAGGGCATGCTTGTAGTGTTTTATTTAGGGTACGAAGCGAACAAAAGACCTGACGTAGAATTTGATTTACGGGCAGAGTCCAGTCGAGAGTGGGGGTAATTATCACACCAAAATTCTTAACATGGGATGCGTAAGGAATAGGAACCCCGCGAACTTTGACTTTGGGGATGCTCTCGAGGTCAAGGCGAGAAATGAAGGCTTCGCTACCCAAGAGCATAGCCTTGGTCTTCGCGAGGTTAAAAGAGAGACTATTGTCGGCAGCCCAGATGGCCACCGCATCTGCGTCGCGAGTAATCGCAGCGATGCCCTCACGAAGGTCGGCAGGCGGAGCCCAAGAGAGCCGTCTGGGTGATGTGACCCTTACGGAAGCAGGCCTGTCGAGAATCAAGAAGGCCAGACGCCTCCAAATGCTGAGAAAATTGGGCATGAGCAATGCTCTCGAACGCTTTCGAGATTTCGCCAAGCTTGGCGATAGGCCTCGTATCTGACATGCTCGATATGACAGCCGGCTTCGCGTAAAGAGAAAGAATGGCTCGCCTCCACACGTCCGGAAGAACGATGTTTCTCAGCGAAGAATTGAAGAGAGAAGTGAGCGGAGCGGCTAACAGTGAAGCTGCTAGCTTGAGCATTTCCGCCGAGATGCCTTCAGGCCCGGTGGCCTTGGAGGTTGACCTACGGATGACCGACAAAACTTCTCGCTGCGAGACTGTCGAGAAGCTGAATGTTTGATCAACCGAGGCATTTGCAGATACCAGTGAGAGCCTCTGTAGCGTGGCAGGCAAATGGGCACTACACCTGTGGCTACATTGGCATAATGCCGATTTAGGTCTGAGTGAGAGAAAGAAGTAAAGGGCGAAACGCGTTTTGAGCTAGAGCCAGAGTTGGCAAGGCGATCTGCGTCAAATTTGTTTTTGGCTGAATTGATTGAGTTGCAGACCACTCTGCGAGTTGATTTAAAGCGCTCAAGGTCAGCATTAGAGCCAGATCTTTTGGCAGCTCTGTAGCACCTATCGCGCTCACGCATAAGTCGCCTGATATCAAGAGAAACCCATGCCTTCCGACAGTTTGAAATTTTGATCGAGCGGAGAGGGGCTACTTCGTCGAACGAGGAAAGAATTGTATAAGAAAGAGTATCTGAAAGAGATTTAAAAGCAGTAGATAAATTAGTATCGAGTAAAGCTGCGATGGATTCTAGGGTCGACCGAGAAATGATTGTTTAAGTGATTACAGATCGAGCTGGTCAGACGGTCGATACTGATGGTATTTAGAGAACGCGACTGAATGGTTTTCTGCTCTTTTGGAAGGACAGAAAATTTTACTGTAATGATGAACAGCTATGAAGGGTGAAGAAGATTTTGTGTACTGTATGAGAGATGAAAAATCGCGAATTATGAAAAGGTCAAGCCAAGTATGCGACTGATGGTCTCTTTGCATGTAATGGTGGGTTGGCGATGACGTTACCAGATAAAGTGAGAACGAGTCGATGCTTACTTGTAGATGGTTAGATGCTGGGCTTATAGCCGCCATATTTATGTTGAAGTCGCCAGTAACTATAACACCCCGATAGAGTGGCAGTAGATTAATGAGGGTATAAAAAAAAACAGGTCAGGATAGGCGTCATGCGGGCGCCTATAGACTACAGAAAAGAGAAGCGAAGAATTCTTATTTGATATTACAAGAAACTGGAATTCAGGGGTGTTACTATAGAGTGGGTCAGACTGATCCAGTGTATTTACTTTGAGCGATTCTCGAATATAGATGCCTATGTCACCACCCTCCTTGCTCAGTCTATCGTGTCGGAAAAAAGAGTAGCCAGGCAGCTGTAATACAGAGTCATCATCAAGCTCTGTTAAAAATGTTTCCGTCATGGCTAACATTGATGGGGTGAATGGAAAAATAGGCTTCGATTCAAGAAAAGTGTATTTTTAGCCGATTAACGTTTATGTGAGAGACAGTGATGTGGGAAGAAGAAATAGTGGCGTTATTTATGCCGTGAAGCGGCGATGAATTTAAAGAAAAAGCCTGTTTAAGTAGCTCAAGTTCGCCCTTTGGTCAAAGAGCACGGAGAAAGAGATGTGCGGCACCGCCGCTGCCTAAAATCGAGTCACATGTGCTGTTCTTCAGTTTGTCTGAGCGCCAGATTAGCAGGTCAGGTTTTTGGCGCGCCGAGAGTCGAATGACGATAGCTCTAGAGTTTGATTGAGAGGCAGGGAGCACACGCACGACAGCTGCTTCAGATGACGAGGAGGAGCTGGAGCCGCGAGCTCTATCGCTTCCAGATAGCCATTGTCTGATGACTGATTCAGAGCTGTCCAGAAGGGACGAGCCGATAGCCGTCAGCACACGTTGGAAGATGGCGAGGTTGTCCAGAGCGGCATTGCAGGGGATTCCCGAGAGAAGAACCTCGCATGTATCGGCCTCCTTTATTTTTTGCCGACCAGTGGCTCCGCGCGCAGAAGTAGCGCTTTCAATACCCACAACCCGCCTCTCGATCGAGGCGACCGCCGCCCGCGACTCGGTATGCATGGAGTCAAGCTCAGTCCAGAGCGACGAGAGATTCGCTTTTATACCTTCAATTTCGGTTCGGAGCGCAGAGAATTCTGCGCGGTGTTCAGTAAATTCATTTTTGTGCTCAGTGAAGTCCGTCTTGAATGCTACAGCCCAGTTTGCAAACCACGATGGTGGGCCCTCATCCATTGTCGCGGCAGTGTTGTTTGGCGAGGACAGAGAAATTGAAGAGTCACTGGAGCAAGATGGGCTAGAATAGCACCTAAGCTGTTCGAGTGATGGTGAAATCGGAGAGGCTTGTTGCTTGGAGGGCGCGGGATTTGCCGCCGGCGTAGCGTCGGTGAAAACTGAGGCTAGCGGGCCGGAGCTGCCTGATCCGTTACCAGTCTGTGATAGGGTAATGGGCACGGTTTGTTGATATGTATTTGCGGCTGCACAGCAGCGAATTTTATTAGAAGAAAGAAGCCAAGACGCTTCGCAGCAATCTATATGCACAAGCCTTAAACAGTTTGCGCATTGCAGAGATGGTCCAGTTCGGTGAGAGATAGAGTTTTTGTAGATATGCAAGGCCGCTTATTCATGCCTAACAGAATAGCTGCAAAAAACTCGCGTTCCCCGCCGCAATGCACTCCACCTCCAATGCAACCAGGCGCCAGCCGCTAAGTGATGGCAGTGAGGCACCGGTTTCGTTGCAGTAGTAACAGGTCGACGTGGTCCTGACAAGTAAGTGCCTGGGTAGCGAGTGTAAAGCACTATTGCTAGATCAACTTTTCCCCTCGTTTACCAAAGCACACTTGTAGTTCACACCACTAATTTTAAAAAGTAGTATTTGCAATACGTGGGTGCAAGTATTTTTCAATGAGTGTTAAAGTTATCACTCAAAAGAAGCGAGTGCTTTACACAATGTACTATTAAAAATGGTGACAGTTTCTTCACGCACAAATTGTATATAGACAATTAAAAAAATACTTTATTTAATTAATCATTTTAAAGTTAGATCTATTGAAATCTTCATAATTTTTTAATAAATCTATAAGATTTTTATATTTTTTAAGATCTTGAAATATTGCTCGAGTCTCCGAAATTAGCGATATTGTAATAAGAATATTTTAAGACTATTTAAAAAGATTGAAATGTCAGTTTTGAGGTGTAGTATTAAATATAGGTTATCGATAAAAAATTGACAAACTCGTGAATTTCCAATCAAACACGTTAACTCCCAGACGCAGCATTAGCGGTGTTCCACATCAAAATTAATTTTTTACTTGATTTTTCTGTACTGTTAAAGATTATTTTTTGCCAGGATACGGCCTCGGAATCCAATAGAATAATAAACAATTCGTGCAGAATTCGGTGAAATCTCTCCTACAAGATATGTTACTGGAATGCGTGGACCGGACATTTTTTCATATTACTTTTTCTGAATTTTTCTAAAAATCGCTTCTTATGTTAAATAAAAATGTGACACCATCGTCTCTTGCAGCGGACAGCAGCTTGCCGCCAGTCCCGCAAGCGCTCGCCAGAAAGCGCAAGCAGTGCCTCGTTCCGAGGCAAGACGCCGATTCGGTTGACGCTCTCTCGCTCTCTGCGCTCGACCGCCATCACGAGAGCACCTACACGCCAAGCTACGTCAGCATTACCGCGCCAACTCCACAGCACTGGATCACGGCATATTAAGCATTGTTGTATTCGACTAGCTACAATAAACCTGCAAACTTTGTCATACACTCGCTCGTGCACCCTTTATTGTGCTTCGGCACGGTTTTTCCCCTCCACTTCCACAGTTTGCGGAGTTGCAACGAGAAAGCGGGAAACGGCAGTTCCGAACAAAAATACATATTTAACACGTAATCCCTATACCAAGAGCAGATGATCGCAACGTTTTCATTGCTTATTATTGAAAAGTTTTCGCTAAATTTTGTTAAAAAATTAATATGTTTTTGAAAACAATGCCAAACATATTATACTTAAAATTTAGGAGGCCTAGCCATTCCGTTTTCGAGTAATTTAAATCTGAACCCCGTTGGCTTTGTCAAACTCTTCGAGCGAATTCATGAGAGCGAGAGAGATAGAACGAGTCAGGAGGAGCTTACGGTCACGTGAGGCACTGTCCTCTAAGCATTTGCTTCTCTCCGGCAACATAAAAAGCAAGCACAGACAGACTCGTTTAGATCAGCACTCGCTTAATTTTTGTTTGTGATTGTACGTGGAGACGTACCTTAAAGATACAACTTTGTACGAGATGCGCTAGTTCCAATGTGGCTTTAAAAAGTTAAGTGAGAGATCTAATTTTCCTTTCTAATGAATAAGAGTATGAGGAAAACCTTTGTAGGATCAGAGGAAAATAGAATAATGTAAATATTTTCTGAATTTTTCAAATCCGAACTTTCAGTTAATATTTTTCAAATTTCTTTGTGAGAAAGAAAATGTCGAGTGCCCGTGGAACCCGAGTGCAAAGTATAAAAAATGTTGTAATTCATGCTAATTTTCATAGAATAAGACCTCGAAATAAAGTGAAAAAAAATCTACAGATAATGGCACCACAAACGGGCAAAATCTGCACAAATCCCTGAATTTTTTACAGTTATTATTCAGAAGCACCATAAAAAATACTGCTGTAATTTCTTCAATTTCTAATATAATACAAATTTTAAATCTTACTCGTATAAGAAATTTTTTAAAGACCACAAATCGTAAATTAAGACTCCCATATGGATATTCTTATCCATATGAGTACACGAAACCAGGGGATTAAAATTTGTTAGTCAAAAATTCAAGAATAAAGTGTTAAAAATGTTTGTCTGCAATGATTATGAATTTATCAAAATATTATTTCGAATTGAAATGTAACGGACATTTGCAAGGCTTTATAATAGTGAACACAAATTTAAAGTCCACGTTTTTTCAAATGTTGACTAGAGCGTTCACCGCAAAAAAATTTAGAATAGATTTTAAATAAAATAAATAAAATAAATAATAAAATATATTTTAAATGATTTCATATAATCATAGAAAATAATTAACTAATAATTATAATTAGACATGCATGGTTCATGCCAAATAAATACGATGAATAGGAAGATTTCGAAAATTGACTTATAAAATTACCTATACGACAATAAAACCAAATATTCCATAATACTAGCGAAATACTAGTGTAAAGTACGAATGTTGTTACGAAGTTAAATTTGTTGATCAATTTAATTTTCCACTTTTGAAATAATACTTATGTCGGTTCGTACTCTACTTAGTTCTCGAGATTCTAATAACACAGGCCCACAAAAAAAAAACAAAGTAGCCTGAACTTTAGTTGATACGACCTTATTCCTACGTATTTTGGCCTTCTAATCACGAATTTGACATAAAAAATAGGGGCCATTCTGCGTATTTTCGAGATAACTCAAAAAAACTGAATTTCGAGATATCATAAATTACGAAGTTAAAAACTAATTTAATTATTTTAGCAAGTAAAATTATGAAGTAGTTAGAACACCCTTCAAAATCCATTTTGAATCACCTTCAAGAGCAAATAAATTGAACAAGCAAGTATGGTTTTGAATGCTCGTGAACTTTCACTTGGTATATCTCGGAGACGGAAAATCGCATGGAGGTGATTCAAAATGCATTTAAAAGGGCGTGCTAAGTAATTCATAATAGCGCTTGTTAAAATGATAAAAAAAATTTTAAACTTCGTAATTTAAGATATCTCGAAATTCGTTTTTTTTTTTAGTTATTTCGAAAATACGCAGAATGACCCGTATTTTTTATGTCATATTCGTGATTAGAAGGTAAAAATACGTAGGAATAACGTGGTCTTAACTAAAGTTAAGGGTACTTTTTTTATTTGTGGGTCTGTGTTATCAGAAATACTTGATTAGGCAATGTTCAGGTCGGGAGATCATAAATAGGCTCCAAGTAGCTATGTTCGCGTGGTTCGGGCGGAACGGTTCGTTTTGCGCGAATAAAGTTTGTCCAAAGTAAGTTATTCGCATGCAGTGTTGGGCACCCGACCGTTCACGGTCGCACCCAATGACTATGTTACTCGCGCAATCAGTTGCCGCGCTATTCCGCCCGTTCCTCCATTTAAGTGCGCTCAGAATTCGTATGCTAAACTATTTGAAAATAATAATCATCGAAGATCTTGGGTTTATATTTGTATATTTTTTGTATATTTACTTCACCTGTAATATTTACATTAGTAAATCCCATAGAAGCATACACGATACTTGTACATAAGCTGGTACATAATAATTAAAACTAAAGCTATCTTATAACTAATACACTATCAACAGTTTTAAAATATTCTTAAAGTGAACATAGTAGTTGTATTTTTCCTAATTGGTTGATATGATATTTTTAAAAGAAAATAGTATATATGAACAATAAAATTTTAGCAATCTTTATAGTATTAGTACTTAAAATGTATAAATGTTTACATAATATAAAAAGCATCATAGAAATAAATTTTAATGAACAAATAGTGGATTTTTAATATGAATCTTAAATATAAAACAATTAAATTCTACAGCTAAAAAAATTAAAAATTTTGTATATAATTATTTTTTAATGTAGAAGTGGTAACTTTAATTTATAAATGTTAAGTTTTAATTTAGAAATAAAAATTAAGATTCACATTCACAATCAATTCGACAATGTTTTTATTTGAATGTCTTTATCTACTTTTCCTTCAAGTAAGAGGGCTAAATGTATTTTTAAATTAAAAGTCTTTTGATGTTATAAGATTTTACACCTAAATAATCAATTTTTTTTTGTGAGATCAGTATTTTACACCGAAAATATTCTTTTCCCAGACTTTACATGCAATTAAATGAAAAAAAAAATTATTTAAACCTTAAGTAGTTAAACCATAAGCCCAGATCCCTTGAGTTGAGCATTTTGAAGGCATAAAAAGATTTTGAACTAACCTCGTCTTTTTTATAAAAAATTTTTTAATGCCTAAGTTTTTACACTTAATAACCCGATTCTCTCGAGTTCAGTAAATCATTTCAAAAAATTTGTCTTTAACAGCCCCATTCTAAATGTAGTTAATCCATACTAACTCGGTGTTCATTGAAATCGACAACAGTCATTTTGATTTTCGTAGAAATTCGTGAAACAATCCCAAATTTGTGCATTCTAAACATATGAATCAGATCAAAGTGGCCCCTTTCGCATATCGTAATGGAAATATAAGTATTATCGTGTATATATAATAGATATATATATATTTGTTACAGAATCGACTTGAAAACGACCATGAATCATCGAAGAATTATTTTTAAAATGTTTCTTCATTGGAAAATAATTTAGGTCTTAACGTATTAAGACAATTAATAAAGCTATTTGGTGTAAAAGCCTTAGGTTTACTTAATTCATTTATTATCTAGCTGAATCTAAAATATCATGATCGAAAACTTTTATTTTATATTAATGTAATGCTCAACTCAAGTGCATCGAGTTATTAGGTGTAGGATCGAGCCTATCATTTACCATACTGATTTTTTATATAGTTGAATATGAAATATATAAGGATCGGAGAACCTTTCTGCTAGAAGAGCATCGGGATAATACATGTTGTTCGCGTCGTTATCGTGCTTGTAAGGGTGATATACGTATATGCCGCCTTTCATTTTCACTACATGCTCTCTTTTCAACTAAAGGTGAGATGCGCGTGCACGTGCTTTGAGTATGTCGTTATTTATATGCCTGTAAAATCTAAACTATAATGATTGGAGAACCAAATAATAAAAAATTCTCGCAATGAAATACACGATTCGAGAGCATTGGATAATTCGGTGTACAACCTTGCGGTTTAAATAATAATATATACATAATAACCGAGTATAGTCAACAATATTTTTATGCCTTTAAAATACTCAATTCGGGAGGTCGGAGATTATGGTTTAACAGCTTCAGGTTTAAATAATCTTAAAATTAAAAAGATTACTTATGTCGACTGTATTATAACAAAAACTAATAAGTATATTTTTATCGGTCTTTCATCTTACAAATTCGTATAATAATTATAATGGCAGTCAGATTGCCCTTGCTTACAATCACATCTATAGAATCAGAAATATTTAAAAATTACTAACTGAAAAAAACTTTATTAGTAAAGGACAATCTGACTGCCCTACACCACCTAAATCCTTGGTCCAATGTTTCGGCCCGTTCGTCTCCTCCTCAGGGACTGAAATAAAAACCTTTATTCTACTCCTTATATACCCATAGCCCCTCTCCCACCCATTCCCACCCTCCACCCATCTCACTCCATCTCTCCACTATAAACCTAAATTAAGAAATTAAGAAAGAATGATAAATGTTATCTAATTTACTCGACTCTAACATTGAATTTACATTATTCCGATTTCTTAGAATGTAAATACTTTCATGGCTCTCCCTCTTAAATTTATTCCGAAACCCCTTTCCTAAATATCCACATTCACAAAATCAAAAAAATGTAAACAATTCAAACAATGTTTTTTTAACCCTAATGTATTACTTATATTTTGTAAACTATATTTCTATTCATAAATTCTCTTTTTCAAATATCTATTATCAAACATTTATTACAATCCTTACAACTAATTTTATACACTACTCCCGATTTTAAACATTTATCATCCTTATCCTTAAAATTACTAAATAATTTCCTTGATTATTTTTATTACTACGGAAAACTTGAAAATTATGTTTTTTAAAAACTCTTCTAACCCTTTCTAACAAACCCTTAACATTCGGCAAATCAAAATACACTCTATTTCCAATTTTATCTCTCCCTTGCCTTTCCACTTTTCTTTCCATTCCATTATTATAAATTTCATTTACTCTTTCGTCAATCAATTTATCAATAAATTCTATTGGATAAATATTATTATTGTATGTTTCTCTAACTAATTTCAAATTACATTTCCTAAAATCTCTATGTTACAATTTAATCACTGTGATACTTCACGCTCAATGACTGATAACAGGAACAGGTAAGGAATCCTAACTGGACATGAAAGGATCTTCCAAAAATAACATCCCCTTTTTCGTTCAATAATAGTAAAAAAAATATATTATAGAAAAAAAAACCAAATAATATCTTGAAAAAGGCACCGACTACAAGACACTACTTGTACAGCCGATGTTCCGCGAAATTCGAGCAATCTTTGCTCTTGCGGACATCAGGTGTATCACACTTGAAGCACATGGTGTCTGACCTTCTTTCTTCTTGGCGGCGAAGGTCCTGCGCCAAACACCATGCCTCCAGTTCTTCTCATTCAATGGCTCGCTTGAACGCTTCTCCTGATCGAACCCACTTCTTGCGAGCGCGCTCAAGCGCCGATCCTTGTGGACACCAAATACCGCACATATCTCCATGCATCGGTTTTTTACGAGCGAAACCCATTCGTTCGTCCGTCTCGCTCCAGCATCACCGTGCTGCTCCACAAAGATATCAAGCGCTACTAAGGCCTCCGCCTCCAGCAGCGCACTTGATCTCAAATTTTCTCGCGCCTTCTGAAGCTGCTGCTCGAGGCGCCTTGCCTCCAACTCATGTGTCGATGGGCCCCCTTATCGGGCCTCGTCACTCTCTTCAGCCTTTGGCTCAATCTTGATTGGCGCCGGGTTCGTAGGTAGAGTCACGGCACCGTCTTGACCTCCAGCAGCAGCGCAGGGCTCCCCACCCGGCGCCGACTCTACATCTTCTTCCTTGAATGGCACCGCACTCTCCATCAGAGCCGCCGCGTCATCATCCTCTTCATCCTCCACTTCAACCGATGGAGGAACCGAAGTATAAGAGCGGCGCAATTCTGCGCGTGCCCGCTCGACCATGACCGATACTAAGACGACGCGTTTTCACGAGACCTTTGGCCGATCGGGCTTTCGTTTTGCAACCTTAATCGACATCGCAGCCTTCTCAGTTCCAACGTCCGCTCGCTTCACAACTCTTGTGGCCTTCCCTGGCCTTCCGCGGGGCCTCGAAGTTTTAGACACGCAGGCGGTTGTGAGTTCTCCCGGTGGAGTGATGCTAACGTGCGCGCTACGCTCGCTTGTAGCGCGCCGTTCAACGCCACCTTTACGCTGTTATCCAACGGAGATTGAATCTCGACATCGTCTTCTTCCGTTAAAGTTGCTTGAGTCTCCTCCGCTACATACTCTTTCATCTGCTCGGCATGGACGGGTTTAACTAACTTTTCATCCATATCCTTCAGTTCGAATATATTTGATCCTAGCTAAGCCGCTATGGTATATGGTCCAGCAAACTTTGGGGTGTGCTTAGCACTCAGCCCTTTAGCTGCGGAAGAAAGAATTTTATTCCTCTTCCATACCCTCTCTCCGACCACAAAACCTGCTGTCATCCTGCGGGCGTTGTAATATGCCTCCTCTTGAAGGTGTAATTCCTCCGATTTCCGGCTCGCAATATCACGTAAGCTGACGAGCTCTTGGATTTTCTTTTTCCATGCATCTAGAGTCTCGTCTTGCTCCTTTTCCATCGTAACCAGCTATTCAGTCCTTCTGAATGACAAAGGTGGCATCGACTGTCTCCCATAGTTCAATAACACGGGACGGACCCCCACCGAACTATGCACAGCGGTATCAAATGTAAAGACGAGCTCGGGCAAGTTTTCGTCCCAAGTTCGATGACTTTCTTCAATAAATGCCACGAGCATCGTCTTTAACGAGCAATTCACTCGCTCGACAGGGTTTGCTTGTGAATGGTACTGTGGCACCGTCGTATGATGCACACCTCTTTCCATCAAAAACACTATCAATGGCAGGGTTCTTAAGTTCCGTGCCATTAACCTAGAGGAACACCTCAGGAGCCCCGCATCTCATAAAAATACGTTCATTGAGCTCCTTTAGGACAGACTTCGCATTGGATTTGCGAATGGGGATAACCTCAACCTAGCGCGTGAATAAATCCTGAAAAACCAGGATATACTCTTAGTGTTTCACAGATTTCGACAAAGGATCCATGATATTACGTGCCACCACTTGCCATGGTCTGGTGACGGTCCTTCGCCCCATAAGCCCTGCAGGTGTACGCTGCTCAACTTTGCATTATTGGCAGACCGTGCATTGGTGAACATAGGCTGCTATGTCTTTGTATATTCTCGGCTAAAAGTATAAATTGGCCACTCCGATATATGTTTTCGCTCTCCCGAGATGATCTGACGTTGGCTCGTCATGACCTTCTTGTATAACTTTCTTTTTCTCCGTACGCTAGCTTCCAGGCATCATCATTACCAATTTTCACTTTTACGGCTTCATCAGGCCTGTAGAAATACAGATGAGCCCTGGCTATCTTGCAGCAAGGATTGCCAGTGGGGTCCTCTTCCACTTTTTGGACATAGCCTAAATACCGTTCATTCTGGGTTTCTTCTATCCATAATATCGCACTAATTATAGGTATCTCATCCTCGTACATTCGAGACAATGCATCTGGCACATTATTAAGCTCGCCTTTCCTGTGCTCGACTGTGTACGTGCGATCCTGCAACTCCAGAGTCCATCGAGTGAGTCTGCCTGTTGAGTTATGCAAGTTTCATAACCAACGAAGGCTGCTATGGTCGGTTATCACCTCGAACTCATAGCCCTCAATATGTAGACTAAATTTCTTAATAGCCGATAAGCAAACTCGAGCACTCGAAGTACTGCTCCTAACCTAGTATCGCTACCATCAGTTTGCACAGCAAACTATACATCAAAGCGTGGGCGGTGCAGCACAGGAGTAGTGGCGATAAGCGCTTTGACTTGATCAAAAGCTGATTGTTGCTCTTCGAGTCACTCGTACTTCCTAGCTTTCTCTTAGAAATTTTCTATACCACGATGCCATGCCCAAGAAACTTCTCAGCTGTTTTAAGTTTCTCGGCGCTGGATATTTCATAATCGGATCGATCTTTTCTGGATCGGACCGAAATTCGTCTCTGCTCACCAGCACACCGAGATATTTCGCCTCTTCGTGGCAAAAGACACTCTTTTCTCGGTTGATGGTGAGACCGGCCTGGTCTTCTCGCTGGAGTACCTGCTAGAGCCGCGCTAGTTGCTTCTCGAATGACTCAGTCGCGACAATGATGTCATCCAAATAGCTGAAGGCATATGGCTCAAACTGTGGTACAATCACTCGATCTATAAGTCTCTGAAAGGACGCTCCTGCTTGACTTAGGCCAAAAAGCAGTCTTTTATACTGGTATAGACCCATACCCGGCATCGTAAATGCCGTGATGGGCCTCGATTCCGGCTTCAACAGAATCTGATGATAAGAACTGCTAAAAAGCAGCGTAGATATGTATCTAGCTGAGTTGAGCTTGCGCAATATATGATCCATAAATGGCAATGGATAAGCATCTGGATTAAGTATTGCATTGACGTTTCGAAAGTCTATGCACATCCGATACATCCGTGGCTGTTTTGCACCATCACTCCAGTTTAATTACTCCAGCCCCGAGCAATTCTCTTACTTGGCGATCCATTTCCTCTTCAATCTTTTTGGAAAAAGGATAATGCTTTTGCTTGATCGGTCGAGCTGATCCGACCTCTATCTCGTGTTCTTCCCATGTAGTGCACCATAATATATTTTCCGGTGCTGTAATGGCTCAATCAAGCTACCGCTCGATTTGCTCTCGCTCTGTTGACCCCACATTAGCAAGCTCTACAGCAGATCAGCTGTGACTTGTCTTTCGCTAAGTCCAGCCAACTCGAGATCTATGTATTTGTTTTCATCCTTTAGAAACTCTTCTAACCCTTTCTAACAAACCCTTAACATTCGGCAAACCAAAATACACTCTATTTTCAATTTTATCTCTTCCTTGAATTCCACTTTTCTTTCAATTCCATTATTATAAATTTCATTTACTCTTTCGGCAATCATTTTATCAATAAATTCTATTGGATAAATATTATTATTGAATGTTTCTCTAACTAATTTCAAATCACATTTCCTAAAATCTCTATGTGACAATTTAATCGCTGGGTCACCGACACCCTTCACCGCACCGTTCGTATTTCCGTACTCGTGACCATGTAGATTTTCTATACGAATTCAATTTTATTCTATTTCATATTGAAGCTATTGTTCCTTGCTGGTTGCGTTAGAGGTATGGAGAACTCAACTCAACTCAACTCAAAAAATCCTATTGCAAAAAATCCTTTTCGATCCGATCAATATTCATTGAGTAATCATCGATTGAAGATTAGCCGAGCTGGCCAATTAGGAGAGAGCTATAGCAGGAAGCGAAACGCCAGGCGGGTGGAGTGAGGCAGCCCGCCGAGTATCTCTGCTTTAGCTCTCTCCTGATTGGCCCGTTCATTTAATTTTCAATCGATGATTACTTAATGAATATTGATCAGATCGAAAAGTTGCAATAGAATTTTTTTCTTAGAATTTCCCGCTTTATCCAATGCCGTAGATCCTGTCCTACTTCCCTTTAACACCCGATATAGGTCACCAAACACACACAGAAAGTGGCGCTCGCATAAGAAGGATGTATCACATATACATGGCACTGCACGCGCACACACAAAGTACGGATTATATCAAAAGCATGTGTCATGTATGTAGGGCATCACACACACATACATATAAATTGGACGTGTCATATATATAGGTCCCCACACACGCACACACAAAGTAATAATCATATAAAAAGGATGTGTCATATATATATATATATATATATATATAT
>UELV01079096.1:0-50369 GCA_900490015.1 Megastigmus stigmatizans | reverse complement strand
GCATAAGGGTCTTTTTAACATTTACTGGTTGACCTTTATAGGACCAAACAAGGGCCTGAAATCAACGCCCGTTAAAAATAAAAGGTACAGGGCCTCGATACCGCCTCGTCACGCGCCATATTATGGGCCTGGACCGGTGCCATTTAAGGACCTTACAATTATTTTAAGGCTTCGGATGAGAGCCTTATAATCGCCCTAATTTAGTTTCCGTTCGGGAGCAATTGCGAATTTGCGTTAGCGTTGGTTTTAGGGTACAGGTCATAATTAGTTATAGGTGAGCGTATATAGGTGAGCGTATTAGGCGAGCGAAATCATCGAATGCGATAAAATAAACAATGTTAAATACTTGATACCTCAGAAATCTCATATAAATGTTTAAATAGTTCATGATCGAAATCGAATCAAACTGAATAACTCCTTTAATAAATAATTTATTTTTATATAGGTTACTTCGATAAAAAAATATTAATACAAAAAAAAATTATATAAAAATTATATAAAAATTACTATATTATGTAGTAAATTTTCATAACATACGTATTAGTATTTACCTTACTTCAATTTTACTATGTTTTCTAGCAATTTTTACTGGAAATCAAGTCTGTCTCCATTTTAATGTACTGCTATAGTAATTTTTTTTTTATTTTATTGCACTTTTTCATGAAACATTTTTCTCCGTGTATAAGACAGTATTTTTTACGCGATTTATATGTACAGATATTTTGGAAGGGTTACAATCAAATTGGAATCATTAAAAGAATGAAATGTAACATTTTTAAAGAGTTATTACGCAAATTACGTAAAAAGTCCGTAGAACTCGAATTTCGAGAAATTGTCTTTTTCACGCGGATTCTGGGAGTACCGCCTTTTTGTTCGGAAGCGACGATATGTCTATTAAAATTTTTCAAAAACTACTGACCTCTACGGCGATGACGTTTCCAGACCAAGCATAAGAATAGGCCTGAACTAATTTTAAGAACCAGTGGCCAAATAGATAAAATTTTCGAACAATAGATGTGTTCTTTAACTGAAATTAAATAAACCACTACTTTATACCTACTACGTACAAACTATTCTAAAGATTATTAAAATAATAAATACATGCACACATAATGTATACAATATATATGACCGTTAATGAAATAGTTATTATAGTTATTATGATCCCTAAGAGAACTGCGCACAAAAATTATTTCAGTGAAAAGCTGTTTTGAAATTATGTAATACAGACTAACAGTTATCCCGTTAAGCCCCAATAGACATTTCTTCCAGACGTTTTTCATCGATCCTATTCCATATGAAATTGGTCCTGAAAAAATCAAGATAAACCATTTTCGACGTAAACTTGTCTGAACTTCCATGTTGAAAAAATCCAGCTGGAATTCCAGGTGGAATTCTAGGCTAGAATTCCAGGTGGATAATCGGAACCTGTCTTTTTTGTAAATAATTACTAAAAACTGAAGCTTACGTAGATTTGATGACCATATTAGGTATTACTGAGTAATTAAGCTTTCATATTAGAATTTGTAACATTTTTTAAATTCAATTAAAATATAAAAAATTCGGATATGAAAGCTTAATTACTCAGTTTGGGTATTATCATCCACATGGCATCACCAAATCTACTTCAACTTCAATTTTTAGTAATTCTTTTCACAAATTCCGGTTCTGGATATCCACCTGGAATTGTAGTTGATACCAGCTCTAATTCAGACGGCGCCTTTTCAACGGGGTTTCGATATATGTTGTAAGAATTTCAACAAAATGCATATTAAACTAGCGCGCCCCTCGGTCTTACCGCTGCGCGTTGGAATGCTATCCGGCCTTGCATCGCTTCGCGCTCGCCGCTGTATCGCTTCGCGATGCATGGGATGCAAACAGCTTCGCTGCCTTTCGAAGCCTTTCGAAGCCTTTCAATGGATATGGCCCAAAATAGGAACGTTTCTATTCTACAATTCGGCCCGATCCGTAAAAATTCATGGAGAAAATTCGTTCACAAAAAATTTTTTTTTTCAAGCTTTAGCTAAAAAATACTCGCAATTCTTAAAAGGTTTTCCATTTCAAAGCCTTTCGATGGATATGCCCCAAAATAGGAACGTTCCTATTCTACAATATAATGAGTTAATCCCCAAAATTTCGGCAAAATTCGTCAAAAATTCATGGAGAAAATCGTTTCACAAAAATAGTTTGACACTTTTTGCGATGATGAAAATATAAGGCACTAATGTGTAGCGGTCGTGCCTACAAAGTTATGATTGTTTATTTGACAAAAAATACGAAAATTTGAGTGAATTTTTTTTTTCGTTTGGTATTTTTGCATCGAAATCGTCCAAGGGCTTCTGTCGTTAGAAAAATTTTTACGTCCATCGACTCTAACCTTTAAAGCCTTGTTGGAATTTTTCGATTTCATTCATTAGAAAATCGGGATATTGTACTTCAAATATTGGAAAGAATATGTAACCATTTATATATAATTGTATGTAGTTGTCAACTCAGAACTCTTCACTTTCACTTACGTACAATGTTACGTAGTTGTGTACAGTTATATATAAATATATAAAATTATATATCTACATAAAACCATACATGACTAGTCATAACTGTATATAATTATATATGGCAGGTTGGCTGAGTAAATGAGTAGGAGATAATTTTTCACGGAGTTTTCCGTGCCGGCTAAATATGAAATTAAAGCTTAAAATGCAAGCTTTATTGCTAAATTAATGAGATTAGTTGCAAAAATCTACGTGTACTGTAAAATTCGAAATTACTGATTTTATATTACTTAAATTGATATATCTCGGCGTCTAATTAATAAAATAAAAAAATTCCAACGAGTTTTTAAAGGTTTCGATGCAAAAATACCAAATGAAAACAAAATTCACTCGAAATTTCGTATTTTTCCATTAAATGAACGATTATAACTTTTTTAATATGCATTTTATTGAAATTCTGAAGCATAAATCGAAAGTTCAGACAATTTTATGTCGGAAACGGCTCATAATGATTTTTTTCAGGACCGATTTCATATTAAATATAGTCGATGAAAAAAGTCTGGGAGAAACGTCGATTTGGGGCTTAACGGGTTAAAGTACCACAGTGAATGTTATATAAGTAATACTTTTTTTCCGTAAACCATGTTTTAACATAAAAAATTGGATTAGTATTTCAATTATCCAGCACGAAAGAAACAAGCACTAAACCCAAAACATGCATCAATTGATGATCTTCGAAATACAACGTCGATATATCACTCGAAGTATATAACAAGAAGTATAATAGAAAACACGCGGTATTACCAGAGTACCTTGAAACACAAGTGCACACAAAGCAATGCCGCACGTAACGGCTAGCCAAATCGCCAAAAAGCCAAAGACTCGTTGCAGTTTATGGCGCGATTCCATGAGCAGCCAATGCCTATTGATGCAGTTCTTCAGATCATTTTTGTAATTCTCGCTGGAGTGCAAATTCTGGAAACGAGCACCGAGCAGACGTAGCTCACCAACCATGTGCAGGGAGTAAAGTCCAAAAACTGAATCCACACCACAAGTGACGCTCAAGAGATAAAAGCCGCAGAACACTTCAAATCCATAAACTGACCAGTGAGTCGCTCCTCCTATTTGTCGAGATAAATGTTTCTATTAATTGTCACGAATATTCAGGCTCGTGCACAGAATAAATATTGCCTCGGATCTCATGACTTCACTGTAACTCGAATAATTTTGCCAAGGATCCACCTTATTTTACACGTATAAAAAAAAAGTGACTAGTTATTATATAAGTTGGTGTAAATACATGGAAAAAAAAGAACCGACTTAAAAATAATACCTGGTTCATAGGTGAACGGCATGAGCTGTGGATACATTCTCACGTACTTTCCATGACTGATCATCATCAGTGGTGTAATCACCAGTAAACAGAGGCTTATTCCCGTGGCACTGCTGTAGAGATAGAAGAACCTGGAGAAGGTCGGAAAGTTAGCCAACAGATGTGGACGATTTTCCGGTACTCGCAGATCATCCTCGAATCTCGCGGATATGCCATCGTTCAGACTCTGCAGATCTTCCTGGTAGCTCGCCAGAATACAGATCTGTCCAATTATTCTCTCGTGAAACACAACTCATCGAAAACATTAACTAGCTAATGGCGCACCTTGATGAACGTACTGAAGAAACCAATCATCAGTCCCAAACAGCCAGTAAAGGTCTTGAGATTGGTCGCGTACTTGATGCAGAAGGCGACGATGCAATAGAAGGTGAATCCACTGGCGAAAATCGAAATGATGCTGAGCAACTGTCTCAGGGCACGCGGATGCTCGACAAAGTTGGGCCAGACTCCCGAAGCCACCAGCATGAACTTAATCGCTCTCTTGTATTTCGCATACTTCTTCACCTGACGCTCCATTCGTCTGCTCTACGAATAAAGTATTATCTAGTTCCACGAGCAACAGGCAGCTGCATATGTGGTAAGCTCCCGGTGTATGCAAAGAGAATGTACACATGTATTACGGCATGTAAAATCGTTATATGTAAAACAAAAAGTGTATAAAGTTGACACAGCGAGTTCGAGTTTACCAGTGTTTTATTCAAAGTTTGAACTTTGAGCTGCGTTGTACTTTGCAATATGTTAGCGTTTAGGTAGGGATGATGCGATATGGGAAAAAAACGGGTGGAAGGGGAACGGAAAGGCGTTAGTATGTTGAGTGTACTCCTGCCTGCATCAACTCAAAAAACGTGCCTACTACGTTATCAGCGAGATTATTAATTCGACGATTAAAGCACTTGGACTAGTGTGAATTAATTGAATAATTGCTGTTTGATAGTTAATGTCGCGTTCGAGAGCAGAGAGCTTCCAGTCATATAGTGCTTAGATGTCGAATGGTTGGCCTTTTGTTTATTGATTAATTTTAGACGATTATCTGCGGGTGAGATTTTACATACTTTTGTCTTATTATACCGTGTATGCAATCAAGTTTGAAAGACATGATTATTTGTACAGATGATGCAATTTTGTCGATCTATTTAAAATTCTAAGAAATGGATAAAAATATCCGTTTCTTTACAATCTGAACTTCGCTTTCATTCCCTATACTGTTGTGATAATGTTAAGACTGACAGTCACGTCTTTGATAAAAAAAAACGACAAGGGAGTTTGCAAAAAAAATCATTTGTGCACGTTGTTTGTTCGTTCAAATGCACGCAACAGATTTGCATCATTATAATATTGACATCACCCACATAGATAGAGGTAAAATTGGATAATAATTACTATTTGTTTGTATATTCTGCTTTTTAATCCTACTATTATCTAAAATGGAGTATTTTTACGATTTTCATCATATGATTAACTTTAGTTATTTTATCTCACCTTTTTAACTACAGCTAAAAGTTGATTTTAATTTTCTGAATTTCTGAGTTGTCATGCAACAAAATTGAATATTTAGTATTAAAGTAATGAGAAACTCTAACACTGACCTCCATTAAAATTGCAAGATATACCTATACCATTTTTTGCAAGTAATTAAAATAAAATTAATCCCCTCAGTACAATATGTGTTTAAAAAGACGACTTAATTATACCCTGTACTTTAATAATGGTAGTGGAAACAGATAAGTATACCGCGGCAATAATTTTCAATCAATTTTCTTTCAACATTTCAACATTTCCATCGTACAAGGGGGTTAAATTTATTTTATTTTATTTTAACTTAATATTTCTTTGTGCTCCAATAGGGAAAATTACGATGGAAATCAGTGAAAAAATTGACACGTATTTTCTTTACATACTGAACTCAAAATATAAGAAATGAAATGACTCCTCTTAATATAAATATCTTGATCAATTTCTCATAAAAGGACAAATATATAAGTTCTCGAGATATTTAGGAACAATGAATTTTGGAGGTGAATTTCGGAGATATATTTTACCCATTTATATTTGCAGTTTAATATGTAAAAAATAAATATACAAAATTTTTTGACAAACTACAAAATCGATATCGTAGTCTTTCCTTTCCAGTGATAGCGTAAATTTTATAAAATGTTTTTATTTTGAAACCTTTTATTTTGTTCTGTCTACTTAGGGGTCGTCATTTCAACAAAATCTGTCAAATATTTCTAGATTTATAATAATAATCAGTGGAAAAGTGAAAAGGAGGATCTCAAATAATGTTTCCAGAGAAACCTAAGAT
Source organism: Megastigmus stigmatizans (assembly GCA_900490015.1). NCBI lineage: Eukaryota > Metazoa > Arthropoda > Insecta > Hymenoptera > Megastigmidae > Megastigmus > Megastigmus stigmatizans. The sequence continues at coordinate 44,179 of UELV01079096.1, read as the reverse complement.
TTATGGAACACATCGAGTTATTTACAGGGTTCAAAAGTAATTATTTAATAAATCTATTAAACTTCTCTACTTATAGGAATAGATGAAATTAATGGTATCGTATGCGTCACGTTTCTTTTTATTACAAAAAGACTGGGTTTCTCCTCAAACACGTTAAATCTAAGCGAACTCATACTGACTTAACGTTTCGTGTAATTCGTTTATTACTCTAATTCGTATTAAACCACACTATGTACAGAAGTAATAACTGTACAGGATTTCCTTTACTTGAAAATATTAAATATTCAAATTTAAATCTTATTCGGTCCTCACGCTTTTCGGAAAGCTGAGTATCTTTCGGAAATAATAAGAAAAAATACAGGTATATAAAAATACCTAATTCATCGTACGTAGAATAATTTTGCCTGCATTTCCAGTTAGAAAAACTTTTCTATTATAGCTAATAAGACGCAGTTACATGGAGATATAGCAAAAATATACGGGAAAAATGCATCGGAAGAAAGTTAAACGGTACCGAGATAAATGTTTTCTCGTTACTCGCTAAAAGCATAAAAAGTTGTTATGTGTATCGTCTGTACGATAATTATTTGTATGTAGCGGCTAAACTGTAACTACCATGGATAAAATTAATCCAACTGCTGAAGTAGAAAAAAAGCATTTGCAGACGTTTCTATAGAAAAAATTGCTGATACTAAAATAGCATGCAACAAAGTTCGAGTGCAGGAAAAATGAAACGTAATGTGTAGGAAAATTAGTGAATTATTTCGTCGAATGAAACTGTTAGCAATGATTCAACCATATTATGATTTTATTTAACAAAAATTAAATTTCTCTGATAGTCAACAAACCAATTATGTACATAATATATGTATATGTTTAACTATAAATTAGATGTTAGAAATCGATCATTACGCAGATTCGTCGAGTGTTTCTTCCAATGTTCGCAGCAGAAAGAAGTACGACACTGATGTATTTACAATCTGTAAAAATGAACCCCATCACTTCCTTAAAATTTCTAAAGAATATAAAATGTAAAAGTAGGAGGATCAGAAAGAATATTGTGACCTCGTGTAATAAATATTTTCAAAAAATCTATCGGTAATCAGTACATCAGTACTACTACCTATACATTAAATTATTTAACAGCTATTATTTTCGCTGCCTGATCGTTTTTGTGAGTTTTAGTATTACCTTCGAAAACATGTCTAGCTCCAGCATCATAACACCTTTTGCTTTGAATGCGAGTGGCCTCTGGGATAGAACGATGAGGACGTCAGTCATGAATCGCGTGTCCCCGGATCCCGGCCAATGCGCATTGTACATCGATTCCATGCAGTTTTTGCTCTAAATATTTAAATTACGAGCAGACGAGTTTTCATGCATCTTATCTATCTACGGAATCGTAGGAAAGCAAAATTGTATACACTCACCTCGTCGGCGATGATATTTCCGAACCAAGCGTACGAATAAGCCTGCACCAGTTTTAGAAAACTGTAGCAAATCAAGTAACAGATTTTCAGAAGACTCAAATTCTTCGTCTGTGTTGAAAAAAGAAAACTTGGTAAAAAAGATGTGATCGATACATTAAATAAACTTCGATTACGCAGGCAAGTTTACAAGTAAACTTATATATTTACAAAAACATCAAGGATTGTTTAGTTTCTTAGCATGATCTTTTGTAATCTATGACTGAACGGTTATACCGAAAAAGAATTTCAGGGAGGTATTCATTTCGATATCTTCTTGACTGATCGTAAAACAAATCATTGTATATCGAAGATAAGGTATAAAGCAATGTCAGTTGAGCGTGAAATGAATAAAATCATTAATCATAGTGCATTTGCTTCGATCAGAAGATGAATTTTGCCATTGAACCTTAATCTTTCCACAGCATCATAAACCAACAATCCAACTAAGCAAATAAAGATCGTAAAGTCATACCTCAGAAGCCTGAAAAATAAGAGCGCAGAGCACAACGGCACAAGTAACAGCGAGCCAAATCGCCAGGAAGCCAAAGACTCTTTCCAGTGTGCGCTGCGAGTCCATCAGTTGGATGTGCCTATCGATGCACTCGCTAAGATCCTTCCTGTAATCGTTGCTGGACTTTAGGTTGCGTAACCGATAAGAGAGGAGCCTCAGTTCGCCAACCATATGAAGTGCGTAGAAGCCGAAGTAAGAGTCGACGCCACAGGTGACGCTCCAGAGGAAGAAGCCGGAGATCAGCTCGAATCCGTACATCGACCAGTGGATCAATCCTCCTAATGACATTTGCGATGCGTACAACATTTGTGAATCAAACGAATCAATGAGGAGTATAAGGTATAATTTTTGAGCTAGTTCGTATTCTCCACCCTGTACGTTCTAAAAATTTCATTACAATATCTCCGCATGTTTTGTCTGACCGTAACCAGAGCTGAACTACTCTTTTTTTCATTCACAAATTCTGTCCATATAGGTGTAATATTATATATTATGATCCTAGTTGCATATATTTATACCTAACTGTATAGGTATAGTGTATTCCATTTGGACAAACAATTAATATTAGTATTAGGTATAATGAAAAATCTGCAATAAATCTGCTGATATATTGATTCCTCATCAAATTACAAAAAAAAGATTTCAAGAACAGGGAATCGAATGAATAATCAAACCTAATGTATATATACCTGGCTCGTAGCTGAAAGGCAGAACCTGGGGATACATCCTTACGTACTTGCCGTGTCTGAGCAGCGACAGTGGAATCAGAGCATAGAGCATAACGTTCATCGCGACCGAGTAGTCGAAGGTATAAAAGAATCTGGAGAAAGTTCTGAAGTGAGCGAGTAAGTGCGGCCGGTATTCCGGTATCTCCAGGTCGCGCTCGAAACATGCCGATACTCCGTTTTTCAGACACTGCAGATCCCTCTGATGCAGCGATAATATGCATACCTATTTCATATATTTTTTTTTAATGCTTAATGAATAATGTGTAGAGTATGAAAAGGCCTGACTTAATTGATAAAAATATCGTGTTATATTCTTTTTCTAATAGTGCAAATAGTGACGTATTATGTAAAAGCTTTCAGATAAAGTGACAAGTCTTTACAATTCATTAAGAGTGATATATCGCTACTTCAAAATATCGGATACATTTGAAACAAATCTGAACACACAGTACCTAGTCTCGTATAAATTATACCTTCAAAAATGCCGATGAGAAGCTGACCACAAGTCCCAGTCCCTTGGTAAGCAGTGTGATATTGGTGACGAAACGTACGCAGAAGCACAAAATCCCATAAGATATAGCACCAACGGTGAATCCCGAGCACAGGCTCAAAAAAGCCCTGAAAGCCCGCGGATGTTTACGATAATCCGGCCACAGGCCCGAACAGACGAGCATAAACTTCAGATCGCGCCTGTACTTCTTGTACTTCCTCAGCTCCTCGTCCATAGCTCCGACCGTCGTCACCTCCATCATATATTATCTTGGCTGGGAGAAGTGCACGCGACGACTGTCTCGTATATAGGACTCGCCGCGGATATAATCGATACAATCGTCTTACGACAAAGTTTCAAAATCTTACCGAGACTTTTCTTGTTTCTTCTGTTCTTTCTTCTACTTCTTTAGCCTCGGTTTCTTTAGCTATAGATGAATCTTTAACTCGATAAAATTGACTTCTTAAGTATATTGTTGAGGGAGTGGGAGGATTATTGGATGAGCTAGAAGGAGAATAGGAGAGTTTAGTCGGTTGAGAGTCAGTGGCGTTTGTGACTGTTTATTCGTGCTTTTTTAAAAAGGTTCTGTTGCATTTTTCAGTGATACTAACGTGGAGTGTAAAGGGCAACATCAGCGTTTAATTAGCTATAAAATTTAAATGTAGAATTTAATGAGTCATTGTGTGGATCAATATTATCTTACTGGGAGATTACCAGCCCTCCGTATATTATAGATTTAGCTAAAGCTCTGGAATATGTTTTTTGATACCAAATTATGAATAAAGCCAAAACAGTTTGTCCTAACGCTCAAATTTATGAATTTTCTAAACCACTATACCTAGTGTTATTTTGAGAAAATTGGATAAAAATGATTGTGTATATAGTATTGTTTGTAACTCAACTCGAAAAAGTCAAAATTTATTTTACACGAATAAAAGTAAAATAGAAAGAAGGAGCTTTAATTTAAGACTTGTTACGTATAAACATATGAATTTGCGGCCCACTTATTGATGATGAAAACTGGGGGAAAAATGAATCCAAAACCGATAAATTATAGTGGATACGCAATTTGTGAATTGATTTTTTTCCACATTTTTAATCATCAATAACTTTGGAACAAATTAATATTTTTTTCATTCGCACAGAATTATTTTAAGGCTTTTTCGTGCATAGTTACGAACGATAATTTTTCATGATTTGGTGTGAAAAAATATATTCCATAGTTTTAGTCACATCAATGATCCGGAGGGCTGGTCAACTCCTAGTTAGCTATCATTCTGCAATTATGTTTATGATATGCGCAGTCCAATTATGGTACGTTCTCTAATCAGTATATTTATGCTGCATGCATTTTGATACTTTAATTTCTGATGTTTCGATGAAAGAAATTACATTTAAAAAAAGAAACATTATATTTTTTACTAATATTTTAGATCTAACATTTATTTCTTACATAATTTGTAACATTCGAAAAGTATACATATACATTATTTATGACATTCAGATTAAATATATAGAGCATTAACTGTAAAGGCGGTTTGCACGCATTTTGCCTTTATAAACCCTCCAAAGTTTGAAGTAAGAAGAAGTACGAGACTGCAGCGTTGACTATCTGAAAAGTAAAATATTTCGTGAATACAGTATCTCGGAAATCTCGATCGAATCCGCTATAAATAATTAATTCTATATTATTATCTATACTTAATGATGTCTGGCTGTGTCCGGAAATTATCTACTTGGATGGAATTGTCTGCTATTTCTCAAAATACATACCGCAGTTTGCATAATAAAAATAGATCGATAATTTGTAAAAACGCCATATCCCACATACCTTCATAAACATCGTCATAGATATCAAAAAGAAATTGTACGAGCGCAAGTCCATCGGCCTCTGAGTAAGCAGCGCCAGGACGTCGGTCATGATCCTCTTGTCCCCTGAACCAGGCCAGTCGCAGTCGTAAATCGCGTAAAGCGAGTTTTGGCTCTGTAAACATATAGAAACAAAAGGGAGATTCGAGAGAGATGCGTATATAAAATCCTATAGAGCATGAGTGATGGTAGAATTGCACGTTATATATATACACCTCGATATCGATCATAGTGCCGCAGTAGGCGTAGGTAAAGGCCTGGAGGAATTTCGTCGCGAAGGTGAAGAACATGACCGTCTGCCAAAATGAAAAATTCAGCGACATCTGAAAGTTATACAGGTTTTGTACTGCTAGAATACTTTTCTTCTTAACCTATGGTCCTTACATCCACAGTTAAAAGTCCGATAGGTGCGGGATTCCAGCTGCATCACCCGTTTTAGGATAATCTCAGGTATATATATCCAAGTATAGATATTCAGTTGTGTAGCCTATCTGTATAGGTATTATCACGCCGAATGTTAATTATTTAAACTTTTAATCCAGACAGTAAACAAAACGTTATAATACACGAATATAGTTTAGCTTGAGCGAAATTTTATCATTCAGAGCTTGATAACACCTACATAAGCCGCAATATTTACGAATAACTATACCTGAATAACCACCTGGATATCCACTTGAGTATCTACCTTGAGATTATCCCAAAATAGGAGGTTCAGGTGAATATATTCGAATCGAACTTCGCGGCCTGCAGTGATGCAAGTCCTGAATTTTATCCTTTCAGGAATTGCTTTCAGTGCAAAATAAGTAATGAGATCTAAATATGTTAGGGTATATATAATCATAATATATATAGTGTAAAAGAAAATATATATATTGTCGTGTGGGAGAAAGAAGCCGATGTCTGAACGTAGCGCAACAAAAGCCGCACTATCTGATCCAAGCGTTGAGAAAGACGCTAAGTACATCACATAAGAGGCGAAGAACTTACACCATTTCAGCGGAACGTCAAAAAAGTCGCTATCTCGGCCATAGTGTTGAAAAACCTGCCATCTGGGACAGATACTAGTTTTTTTTTTACCCACAAGTTTAGCCTAGCATTACTTACACGCACGCATACCAAATTTTGCTTTAAATCGATAGAGTAGTAAAATGTGTGTAAATAATGCCATACTTTAGGGTTGTGTAAAAAAAAAAGTATGTCCTAGATGTCAAGTTTTCCAACACTTGGCTCGAGATGGCGGCTTTTGTTTTGGACATGTTCTTCGTCGCTCAATACAAGTGCAATATACCTATAGTGTCTTTTTCTCAGCGCCTCGATCGAGGTACTTAGCGGCTTTTCAAAGATCTATAATTTATTCTAGTGTCTATTCATAATAAAATGCCGATATGCGACCGTGTCTCATTATTTAACCCAAAAACTATAATTCTGAACAGTTTAAAAAAAATCCTCAGGACCCACATATTTCTGGTCAACTCATTCCTAGTTGCAACAGAACCTATTAGAATATTACATAGTCTATCTTGTTCCACGTAATCCAACTTTTTTAACTCAATGTACTCATACTCCGATTTCCAGCACATATTGTATTAAAAAAAAACTGTTGTTCAATCAATTAGTACGATATGATAATTTTTTATACCTGACGCATATATGTACCTAAACACTGTATAATATATACCTTGGACATTTTATAGATATACTCGCAGAGGACAAGGGAAATAGTGACGTAAAGCCAGACGACGATGAATCCAAAGATGCGCTGTAGATGATCGCGACACCGCATAATCATCTCGTGCCTCTCGAGGCAGAAGCGAAGCTCGCTGGAGTAATCGGGACCTGGTCGCAGTTGGGCGAACTTGTGGCCGAGCAGACGCAGCTGGGCGCATAGCTGAAAGACCCAGAAACCGAAGGCGGTGTCGGTGCCGCAGCCGATGCAGAAGAATAGACCGGCCAGTAGAGCCTCGTATGCGTAGAGCAGCCAGTATATCGGACCGCCTGGCGCGAAACTGAATGGATATTTCCCTGGGTAAACCAGCAGCAGTTTTCTGTCGACATGTATTTTATTTGTCATTTTTTGTAAGAATGATCTCGAAGAAGGTGGAATTTATGCATGATATAAATCACTTGAATTTCGACACGATTAATCAGCTGATTTTCATCATTTAGAATTTACGTCTGAGAAACAGTTAAAATCGCAAATTCGCAATTCCAATTCTTTTAAAACTTATTTAAAATCTTATTACGCGCACGGGTTGGTACCATCCTTTTATATAGGTATTATATTGTCCATCTGATGTACAAAAAATTTCATGTGTTCTTTACATGAAAATCCCAAGTAGCAAAAATCAGGTGATTCATTGCGTGGAAACATCAGGCAATATCCATTGATCAATCGCTTAGATTATTTTCAGAAAAATGTTGCCAATGTACACACATATGGGATTTAGTTTCAAATCTCATCGTGAACGTTTTTATTCCTAACTTTACATTTTGGCGGAAAACGGATAGTTATTACTTCATTTTTATTCGAAACATTAATTATTATTGCCTTAACACCTCCACCAACCAAATTCATTTGATGTTTCTTTTCGATTTGTCGGTACTTCTGTATAGAAATTCCATAAAAGATAAATAACTTTAATTTACATATCAACTTTCATATATCATTTATTCTTTTTTAGATAATATATATATATATATATAGGTAAATCACAAATATTCCTGCCTCTCAGTGACGAAGAAAATGAGCGGTATTACGGCGAAGAGCGTGAAAGCCATAGCAAGGGCCACGACCATCGTGTAGTAAACCCCAGTGAAGACGGAGAGCCGTTGGAGCATCAGCGACTCGAGGCCCAGACTTTTCAGCTCCGCCTCGAAAGTCTCGCCGAGGCATTCGTTGAGATCGAGAAGCTTGTCGCGATGCACGACGAAAAATATCACCTGCATCGCACGGTTGTAAATCAAACGCAAAATACACGTGTAAAGATACGAAAGATATGGTAATTTATTGCGATTGTATTGGCTATAGATGTATATAGATTTTTATAATAACTTTTTCAAATATTACTGTTGATTTTAGGCGAGGTGGCGAATATAAAGTTTTAACTGGGAATATATTTACCAAAACCTGAGCTCACCATATATACACAGTATAATAATAGCCTTTAAAGAATAATTATAATATAATATATCATACACGTGAAATATTTTTTCCTGCATTTGAGCTATTTATAACTAGGATGGGTATAAGTGCACTTTACATGTATACATATATTGCAATATTAACTACTGAACTGTCCTAGATATTTGATATATTTTGACGCGCAAAAATGCGATCTCGATGCAATGGTAATTTTCAAAATAACATTTGTATTTCTATGATTATAATTAAATACGTTTTTTTTTATACGTGTTTGTGACATCGCGTATATTCTTATTATAAAAATAGAGATATTATAATATGGAAAATAGTTACGAAAATATTCATTAAAAAAATTGGCTTGTATAAAACCGGAATGAGCCGATCATGTATGCTTCATTTCAATATATTCACTATAAAATAATATTTAAGGTGAAGAAAGGAGAGAGAATGATAGACTTTTCTAGAATATAAATGTAAAAAGCATATTTGAAAAAATTAACTTTTCAATGTCAGCTATAGAACATAGTTACTTATGAATACTCAAAATAAACAATGAAAAAGTGGAATATTCTCGGAGTATAATAGATTTATAACTCGTACTATATGAACTTTGTAATTTTAGAACAAATAAAAATCAAATTGAATGCCAACACCCAACGTCGAGCAACGTACTACTAAAAGTAAATTTATGACTTTTATTATAATAGAATTAGCTTTTTAAGAAGTAGTTGCGTTGTATGACTGTGCTCTGAACTCATCTACTGATTTTATATGTTTGTAGGTTTATAATAATCATATTAATTTTGCAACTTTGGCTTATAATATCTCAGATTTGCTAAAGTTTAGAGAATCTTACCTTATTAATTTCGTAAAAATCGATACAACAATTTTATTATTGGAATGGTACACAAAAATATGAACCGCATTTGTAAAACATCTTTAAAATGTTTTGCTTTGCAGTAATTGCGAAAATGTTAAAAAATTCTAAAAATTTAATATGCTATTCCTTGCATAAAAAACTATTTCATAATTTATTTCATATTTACTTATTTACCGCTTAATCGTTGAACTATTTAAAGTGAAATAAAAAAGTCATTTATTAAATCTACTAAAACTTTTTTTTTTATCTACATTAAACTTTTTTTTACTTTAATTTTTAAGAAAAAATCTAATTTATGCGAAAAGAATTTTCATATTAGATTCGCACAAGAAATAAGTGACTATATAAGTAAATATATTTCTTGCGTCAAACCTTCACGCCTCATAAGAATACGTGATTTCTTTTATTTCATTTTGATTGGTTCAACGGTTTCAAAAATCATGAAATAGTTGTTTTATGCTGAGAATAACATATTAAATTTTCAGAATTTATCTAAATTTTCCAAATTATAAAGGCTGAATTCGTTAACTGCACCTTTAACAACATTGTCCAGATGCTAATACACCAGCTGAGACTTCGAGTAACGTGATTGATATTGGTAATATTGATGGAGCAATAATTCAGAGCTGTGAAGAAGAGGAGAAGGAGCGATAGACCCGAGAAAATCGAGCGAAAGCGGTACCACAAACTAACTTTCCGAGTCGGCCAGAGACCCACCGGCAAAAGCAACAGTCGCGCATTGCTCGCAAACTTTCGATACTTAGCCAACTCTTTGCTGCCCATTGCTTGAGCCAGAGACTAGAGAGGCTTAATGTGACGCAGTAAACCTTCTTGTTCGCCTGCCGAAATCGATTGGCTGGACGAAAGTACGCATATAATGCGACAAAATCAGCTGCATTATCGCAGTGCGTTTACGAAGAGTATAGATCCTCTTTCTAGACGAATAACTGGGAATTTGCATGATTTATTAAACAGATGCGCAATGCGGACACATTTCTGTCACTGCTTTTCGTTGGACTGTCAGTGGAGCAAGTAGGCTTCTGCAATTTTTATATTTCTTTGTACCTAGTGCAAGTTTTCATGTAAACTTTTTCGCAACTGTTTTTTTGCAAAGATTATCTTAAGATTATTTCTTACTGAAATGGCACTTACATAAAACTACAAATATTTCCAAATTTTTTGAATCTTTGTAAGACACACATACTAAGTTTAACATATTTTAAGAAAATGTAATTTATATTTTTACATTCACAATTTAAGTTAATATTTTACAAAAAAGAAAATAATGGAAAAACAAGGCATAAATTAAATAAAGAAAATAATATATTAAACATTTAAAAAATCGAAAATATATTAGTCTTTCGATTAATGAGTACTTAAAACAATAATGTAAGAATTACATTCAATATCATATAAAGATTTGTACAAATGATGAATGTAAGCATTGCCTAAAACTACATACACTACTAATGTCAGATTTGTGTGAATGAATTTGAATATTGTCTTAATTTACGGTAAGGCACGTTCACTTTAATACATTTAGTATATTCCTAAATAAATTATTTTTCCTCGATGTAGTGGCAGTTGATTAATAAAACATCTTTGGTTAGTAAAACCTTGTATATAAATAACGTATAAATATATCTTGGATTAGGACTGTCAATTCACTTGATAATACTCTGATTCATTATTCAAGCTGCATGCAAACATGATTTAGTCGATAAAAATCTATCGAATGACTTTAAAAAAATACTTTCATATTCAGAGAGTCTATTCACTGTTAATTTAAGCCCTTATATTTGGAGAATAAATTGTAGAGGACACGTAATGTTGACTTCAGATCTAAATTAACAATATCTGAAAAAAATTGAAAAATTCTAATCAGTGAAACTGTATTTTTGCAAGAGGAAGATGCAATAAATAAAACTTTACCTTCTGGACGAGCTTTTGGTTTCGGTAGGCCGACATCTTGCATTAAGTCAAAAGCAAAAGATACATTATGTACCTTCTGTTCATGTGTGTTTGGAGTCAAGTGGAAACTGCCTAAAGGCACAAAGAAGCCTTCAAGTAGTCCCAGCAGTAGAGTAAGGAAGACACCATCATGGAATTGATTATCAAGGTCTGTCACCTCCAAATGTACTTTACTTAAATGTTTATTCACAAATGTAACCAAAGACTGAAATGAAATTGAAAATATTATTACTAGTTTGTCTTTAATGAAAACAACGACACTATATGATTGCTTTTGTAAAATTTATATTATACCTTTTTGACAACTGCTAATTTCTCTGGTGAGCTGTCAAATAGAGTATCAAAGGCATCACGTTCGCAACGCATTCCCAAATCGTCGTACGTCGATGTGATCTCTTCTTTTACTACTCTGTGCATCAACTGACCATCCTTTTTCGTTACTACAATGACTTGAACAGATACTAATTCTGGTAGTCTGACTGGTGCTCGGAACAAGCGAGCTAAACTAACTAGAAGATGTAGAATTGCTACAATGTTTCTGGAGTGCACTGATTCAACACTCCACTTATAAGGTGGGTAACATCCTAAAATTCTATTAGCTGTATTAAGAACAACTGCCAACTTTTGCCTCTGACCCTCTTCAGACTGAGTCACTTCAGGTACATCAAGTTTTTTGCCTGTTAACTTTTCTGTAAATAGCATTTTTTTTTATTAAAATTTGTTCAGTTCAGTATTAATTTATGGAAATATTAAAATAATACTTGTGAATTTAAAGATCTATTAATTATCCATTTTGCACTAACCAAGTAATTTCTGAAGTACTTGTCCATCATAAAGATCCTCTGTAATATCTTTAACGATTATTCTTTGATGAGCTAATTCATCATTGATCCACTCAATCAATACATGAATCAATTCTTGAACCTTAGGCACTTCTAAGCTCCTTGGTGCTATCATGGATCGCTCTTCATTTTCATCCAGTGCATAATCCTCTGGAGGCATATCCACCATAGCTGCAAATCCTGGTGAATCGATTGCATGTTTGCCCTCCTCCTGAACCTCTTGAACTAGAGATGCATAACAATATTAATATTTATAGAATATTAAAAATAAAATAACAATATGAGTACTTACACCTATATGTATTCAAACAAAATTTCTATTATTCTACAAAATAATTCTAAATTTAATAAGATATATTAAGAAATTCAGCACTTATGCTTTCCTTATTAAATTCTAAAATTAATAGTTCTGAACAAATAAACCTAAAATTTACATTACTTGAACCCCACAAAAATAGATAAAAAACATAAACATATTTCAAAAATAAAATACAGTTATAAAATTACTTCCATTATATAAATTTATAGAAATTGTTATTAAACTGTTTCAAAAATTCTTTACTGTAGTCAATTTGAATCAGCTAAAAATCAAGCTATAAATAGATCGAATTCTGTTCAAAAACCATAACAGCTTTACACTTTTCAACAAGAACTTCAATTGTTACACAAAACATTGTGAAATTAAAAATAAGAAAAAGATGATCAAGACCTTATAAGGCTTTTAAAGTACTTGACTCTAAGACGCCCACAATAAACAATATCTCGTGTATTGACTCTGCACTTATCGGATTAGAAAGACCACAAAGTTTATTTACCTTCTTTTATGCGCTTCTTGCGACCCAAAGTACCGATTTTATCCCAAAAACTCTCCTCCTTGTCCTCCTTTTTGGCTGAAATCGGAGCTGGACGGGGCGACTTCGGTCGTGGAGACGCCATGACTGAAAGTCCTACGGAGGAATATACAACACGAGAACGTCACCATTCAAGAATAAACCTCCAACGGCGTTTGTATATATCCACTATTATATATATATATATATATATACAACGTGCGTGTAATAAGCTCGAAGTCCGAATACGTGCGGGTGGACAATCACAGCCAATTTTAAACGCTTGGGAACAAACGGAACCGAAATACATCATGCATTTAAAAATGGTATAGGTATAGGTATACCCTATTTTATTTTACACTTCATATGACTGTTTAAAATTTCATTAAAATTTATGTATCTGTTTAATTCAGGTTAATTTAAATTAAAACAGCTCTAACAGTGTATGTGTATCAAGAACAATTATAATATTTTATATTTTGTAATATTATATTTTCTGCGTATAATAATTATATTGTAAGTTTATTTTGTAATCTATTTTTTAATTTAATAACTTTTTTATTTACAATATTATAATTAATACTTGCACAAGTGAAACGTAAAATTTAAAAGATCTCTTAAATACATATTTTATATTTGTATAATAATTTGCATTAGCAATAAAATTAGCATATTTGTGTAAACATTCATTAGAACAATGGGACTCTCAATTTGTCGTTATTATTACCATAAAAAGCATAATAGCGTCAAGTACCTGTTATTAAACCGGCAGACTGCGGCTCGTGATTCACTTTCTTATCTATTGCACTCTCATCGTTATCTTCGAGCGGCACGTCATTTTTATCTCGCCTAATGCGGCTTTGTTCCTTGGGCAAAACGCCGACGACCTGAGGTCGCGTATCCTCGTGTAAGTCATCGTCATCATTTGACTCAAGGATCAAAAACGACACGTATTGCTGAATGTTACGATTATCCTCGATTTTCATTTCTTGCTCCATTCTACTCATTTTAAAACTTCCTAAATCTCTTTGTTTTCACAACAAATTGGTATTTCAAACATAAATACAGGAATATGATTAAAATTATCCGTCCCTTTTAGTTATTGCGAGTATATCGGAATAATTGCATTTGAATCATAAAACATAATAAAGAATGTAATTTCTTACCGTTGATTATTTTAAAATTAAGCAAAAGTATTATCATTATACATAGTGGATGTTATGCAGGTTTTTACGCCATTTATGAACGTAATCGCTACCTAACTGGTAAATAATATTTCTGTCTTGTGTAAATATACTCTGCGGATTAAATGTTGCCGAACGCAAATGATTTACATTCATTTCTGCGGAGAATCGGAGCAAAACTGTCACCTCCTTATTGGAACTTGGATTGCCGCGCCCCCGACATCCAATAATTAAAAAATGGAACGACGGATTTGAAATACTAGATCCCAGTAGGTATATAATAAAACAGCGAAATGGGATTGCAGTGTGTGATATTTTGAGGTTATATTTATATAAAATAAATAATTTATGAAACAATAACATAATTAAACAAAATGTCAATTGTTGCCCGTTTCTGCGAAAGGAACATCTACTCTCTTAAACCAAAAATATGCAACCTGACAGTAGTGCGAACTATAATTCCAAAAGTTCCAAACACATCTTCTGAGGAAACAGATAAGGGTAAGATACGATTTTACTTTGAACTTATTTTGAAGTATTTTTTTACAAGTTTTTTGAAAAAACTGTTATTTAATAATTTTGTGTTTAACTGTTATTTATTACTATAGCTTTAAGTTTTTTGAAATAAGTTTAATTCTTCAATGAAGGATACTTGATTATTTACTGTAGCTTTAAGTTTCTTTAAAAAATTTTAACACTTCATCGATGAATACCTATTGGAAAATAATTTTTCTTTATATTTTAATATTGCCCCTTTTATACTTTAACTCGGTGCTAATCAGTGACAGAGATCTAGTGTTTATACACAAAGTTTACATAAATAGAAAATAATTACAGAGTATGAAACCAGCTTCTCATTTTACTCTAATCTTTTATTTTTTATGTACCTATGTTTTATTTAAGAAAAAAATATTTCTTGCAATATTGTTTTAATAGCTATATTATTTATAAATAATATAAAACTTATAAGTTTTTATAAATAGCATCATTATTGATAAATCATTTTTTTTTAAATATAACATTGTATTCCTCATGTACTTCCTCAGTATTACTCTTGCAAAAGGCTTAAGCCATATAAAATAAATAAATTAATTAATTACTATTATTTCAGATGGTTTTCGAATATTAAAATTAATTCCTAAAAAATATACGTTTGTCGAGAGACCAAAAGTTATACCACCACATATACCTCCAAGAACAAATGAAATGCCAGTAGATCAAGACTGGACTGCAGTTTGGCCAGGTCAAAGGTCATTTCATCCAGCTACAGTCCCTCTTCCAATTCGACAAGGGTATCCCAAGAAAGGTGAAGCACCTCCATCAAAATATGGGAATGCTGAATTAATGAAAATACCCAATTTTTTACATTTAACTCCACCTGCTATCCAGAAGCACTGTGAAGCATTGAAACAATTTTGTACTGAATGGCCAGTAGGGCTTGAAACAGATGAAAAATGTTCTAAGCATTTTCCTCTTGAAATTATTACGTCTGATTATTGTTATTCAGGACCATCGATAAGAGAACCTCTTGCGCGAATCGTTAGTCTTAGAGTGAAGCTATCTAGTTTGACTCTTGATAAGCATGCAAAAGATAAATTATTAAGGTTATTAGGAAAGAGATATGATCCAGAAACAGATTTAATTACAATAATAGCAGATCGATGCCCAATGAGAAAACAAAATCTTGATTATGCAGAATATCTTCTGACTGCTGTATATCATGAATCTTGGGTACATATAACTAATTTTTTCCTTTTTACCAGTGTCTATAAAACCTAATGCTTTATGTAATCTTTTATTTTAAAAATTGATAGTATTAAAACATGCCTTTAATTTATGATTTATAGCAAAATATTAAATTTTATTTAATATAAAGTATTTTCAGCTGACAATTAATTTATTAAAAAATGATACTTAAATAAATTATATTGATCTTTGCATTTACAGCGCAAAGAAGATTGGGAAAATGAAAAGACTTTAGCTGATATGGAGTATTATGATTGGGATAAAAATCACAGTAGAACAAATCTAGTAACAATATATGCCTGGCCTAAAGTTCCCCAAGATTTAGATTATGAACAGATACCACATGCCACAGAATACAAAATAGCTGTTACAGATTTAATTAATAACGGTGAAGATGAACATTCTATTAGTAAATATAAAGAAGCTGTTAAACATGTCTTGTTTTTAAAAGATGATAAAAAGGAACCAGAAAATAAATAAAAATATTTTTGAGTTGTTAACAATGATTTCAAATTCATTAAATATCTTAATTAAGTATACACATCCCTAAACGAAAAAATTGTACTAAAAATATTATAGTAAACAAAACTGTATTTTCTGTATCCATTCTGGATATTGCTTTCCAGGAAATTTTATATGAACTTACAATTATATATTTGAAAACGGGTAATCGTTACAATAATAATTATGCGTGAAGAATTGACCAATTACTCAAACAAGTGATTTCCGTCTCTACAAATAAAAATGCTAAGCTGCGACAATTTCAAAATTTAAAAACCATGACCAATAAATAGAGCACTCGGAACAATTATTCACACGCGAACGCGATCTTTTATATAAAATACAAGCCGCGCGGTTTTACGCGTCTTCGTTAGTAACAACTCCACCATGCTTTAAAGCACGATGCATGACTTTTTGGTACGTGTAAAATTGACAATCACTTTTATTGAAACCTATAGTTGTAAGTGATTTATTTATAAATGCATTAGCACATTTTCAAAAAGTACGTGCGAACATTTAGGAAAAGATACTGGAGACGACGATTCTACTGATCTTGTGGTGTAATGGAAGCTCGGGAGAGTCAAATGCAACTGTTGGAGCTGATTTGGTCAATCGACAAAGTTTCATATTTGGTCACTTTCTGAATAGGCGCAAGATTAGCGATACGGATTCATTGAAGGAAAGATCCGATCAGCCTAGAAGTTATTACAACAGTGTACCTGCTACTCCATATGTCACGTAAGCTATTTAGTTTATTTCAAATCTTTTTATGGATTAAAGACTTTCATTGGTTTATAATGTATAATTAAAAAAATAACTTTGCATTTTCAAAGAGGACATTTTTACAAAGTTTGAAATTCTGAGATTTACTAATTGCTACAGTCTTTGGGATCAAATATACTTTATTTTGAAGACACCTTTGCTATCATATAACGTTTTAATAAAGTTTGTTAATAACCAAAAACTATATAAATAAAATAAATTTTTCACATTTTCCTACAACTCCATGTTTAAATTTTTTTTCAAAATTGTACATGTTTCTAATTTACTTTATTTAATTTTTGTAATACATAAATAATTATTATTTTTCGGAGTAGTTAAGAATGAACCGATAAAATTAACTCAATATAAAACTGTTTCCTATACCTACTGAGAAATATCGGATATTTCATACTAAACATAAAATTGATAGGTAACAGTAAGAAACGAAGTATTATCAATTCAAAACGTTCACATGCTACTGTCTTAAATACAAAATAGTTCAACATTACTTTTTCGCGTAGTACATTAATATTTTTTTATAACGTTGAAGTGTTATATATTTTTTAAATGTACATGTGAAAAAATGTACATACTTTTTACCATACACAAATGAAAAACAAAAAACAATTTATCGTTTAAAATATAAGCTTTCTTTTTTAAATTCTTACTTTTCTTACACGTATTACTACAAAGAAATCGCTATCTATTAACATAAACTTTTTTACTACGCGTAAATTTAAAAAATGTATCAAAACTTATTGACTCTACCTGTATATTTGTAATTTTTCCTATCAAATAAGTGAGTAAAATAAGACAATCTAATAGAGACCTTAATATTTTATATTATAGAGCCTTCGACCCAATAAGTGTATTGGCATCTCTAGCATTTTTAGCATTTCTATTACAATCGTTTGCCGCTCTATTCGATCGTACCAGATCTATTATACCTACGATCATTAGTAGCAGGCGATCGAGTTCTGACTACGGCGAAGAATTTACCGATATAGAAAAAAGGATTTTGCGCTCTTTGGAAGAATATGTACTCATGACTTTTATATATTTTAAAAATCAAGAGTACAACATTTTTGAATAACTGAATGTTCTTTTTCCATTTTTTAGGCAAGCCTCAGTAACGATTTGCTGGACGATGAAAAAGAAAGTGAACAATCTATCTCATGACACTTCGGTCAAACTTTCGACACAGGATTTATATCTAGAATAGAACTTTTATACAAATATTTATTACTTTTTCAAAATATTACAATATCTTAATCTCAAAAAAATATACGATAACTTCTTACATTTCGCACGCAAAAAGGTATCAAGTATAAAGTAATTTGCTTGATAACAAAATTAGCAATTTAATAGTTAAAAACTAAAATATAATTATCAGTCGTGATCGTTACACAACACGAAGCGCAACGTGAATAGCTTATCATTGAATGTTAAATTAACATCTAGTTCTTAAAGTGTAGCCAGTCAATTCAATAATGGCAGCGCAAATCAATTTCTGCTTTTAGCGTCAATTCCGGAAATTTTTTAGTCCAAGAATCATGTAAAAAATATATATATTCATAAAAAGTCTTCAAATAAATATTTTTCTTATAAAAAAAATTCTTTTATAAAAAAAATTCACTGTGAATGAAATCACTTTTATACTTTGTTAGTGGTTAGTAACATAATCATAAATCTTTCGCGAGTTTTGGGTTTACGAAAAACTTGACTGCGTTAAAAAACATAAAGCTGTAACTTTTTCGTTAAAAAATATTTCTATCTTTACCTGCGATTTCAAAAACTAAATTCATGCAAATATTTATTACTATGTTTTTTATACTAGCAGTTTGAGAGAATCGAAAAATTTTAAATATATATACACATTCTGTTCTGTACAGCTCCAAGAACTATCTCAAAATAATGCAGTTTGCTTTTTTCTACCAAGGCACTCTGGATGATGGCGCAGCTGATGGTCTGAAAATATAATTTTATTTTTTGTATATTTATCTTCTGTTTCAATTTTAATTAAAGAGAAAAAGCAGTATAAGTAGAAAGATGTTTTCAGTCAATTTAGTAATTAATATAATAAATAAGAAGAAAAATTTTGAAACTCACTTTGTTAGAGGTTTTTGTACATTAGGTTTCTGGTATGGATGGGTTGAAGTGAGTCCTCTCCTTTCTTTATTCCTCATAGCTTTTAAAGTCGCATCTGTCTGATCCCCATTGAAGGTAGTACTTATCAAAGGCTTCATCCTTTCAGCCTTTAATTTATTTAAAATGGCTATACTTTTAGCAGTCATTGTAGGCTTTGGGAACTCTTTACTATTTTCTTTTCCGTTCTGTACAACCCCATTCGTTTCGGATTTACTTTTTGGTGATATTTTCTTAGCCAGCTTGATTGGCGATCTGGAATTTGGTTCATTTTTACTATCAGACAATACGCGCTTTCTACCTTTATGTTCAGACAGACAAAATGTACTGTTTAGTTTGCTCGAATCCACGACAGCAGGTGGTTCGTCCTCTGCTACTGGAATAGCTTCGCTACTGATAGTAATAGTAGAATTGAGTAATTCATTTGTCGTCGTTACATTGTTCATTATTGGAGTACAGTTGAACGTCGTACCAAGTAAATTCGTTGGTGATGGCGTCGAGGGTTCATCATCATCATCAGAATTATATTCTAATAAATTTGGCATAGTATTACTCTTAGGATTCTCAAGATCTTGAATGCTTAAACATGTCGTGCTGTAGAAATCTTCCTCTTGTTTATTCATATTTATATCGGACCATTTGATATTCTTAATTCCTTCTAAAGACTTTATTAACTGCTTATATTCTTGTTTTAATTTTTCCGTTATAGTACCGCCACCTCGCATCATATTGTAGAAATTTTGCAAAGTTGAACTCATCATTTTAATCATGGTGGATACAGACTGCATTTCACATTGTTGGAGACTGCTAATTTTCTTGGCATGCTCAAACTGTTGCTGCATTCTTATTGTTTCAACTTCAGAAGTTAAGAAATTAATTTTATCCTCAAGTTTGTTGTACAAATTTCTTGACTTTACATCCAAAATCATTTCTGCAAGATTTTCTTCTACTTTACATAGTTCTTCCCAGACAGATTTCATCTGAATTTTTATCCCTTCTCTCTGTCGTTTGAAATATTGTAACGATTTGTTTACCCGTGATTTACCACTGGCATTTTTCATTTCTTCAGCTGCAGCTTCTACAGTATTTGTTAAATTGTGTAACCTGTTATCAGCAGCCTTCTTGTACAGAATTCTACAATAGAAAATTTTATCAGAACTTTCTAATGAAAGTACTTTTTCATTTAGTACTCTTTTTTTGTTATAAATCTCTACAAGCTTGTTACTCATTTCGGTAAGTTCTTGAGTTTGATCTTCAGTAATTACAACATTCGAAACTGGAACTGTCACAGGTAAAGAACCACTTTCATAAGCTAGTAGTTTCTGCTTTAATAATTCTAATTCCTTCTTTTGGTCTTCAACCATTTTAATATATCCAGAAACATGCATTTGACTGGATACAATATTTTTCTTCATACTAGTTTTAATTTTCTTAGCTCTGTTTGCATATCTTAATGTGTTATATGTATCTTCAAAACTTGCACTGGAAGGACTAATATTTGCAATCATAACTGTTTGACAATTTCCACCTAAAGAATCCTTTAAAAGCCGAGTTAATTTTGAATCACGATAAGGAATGTGTTTTATTCCATCAGCTAAATTATTAATACAATTTCCAAGAGCTAAAAGAGACTTATTTATGTTTGCGCCTTCTTTAAATCTGGCACCTGTACAGCCTGTTGCTGAAGCTCTCTCAGATCCAGCCAAGTCTATCATGGATAGTTTAACATGTTTTACTTGTCCATCCACTTTGCTGGTGATGTTGACATAAACTTGAAAAACAGCATGACTCCTACTACTTTCTTGATTAGCATCAGTAGCATGTTGAGTACGATTTTTATTTCCTTTTGCTAAAAGTGACAGTAGCTCTTCCGCATTATGAATACTAATGATTTTTAAGCCTGCAACTATGACACCAGCTCTGCTGTCCTCTCTTAAATGTAAAGGTCCAACTCTGTGCAATAAGTCTTGAACATTTTCATTGTAAATTTCCAAGTATGAAACACCAAGATTAAAATCTCTAGTATCCCTCTGCAACTCAATTTGTCCAAAGAGTTCAGCCATAGTACGATATGTGATTCCTGGATCACCATCCTTACCAAGCATTGTGTGAGTTTTACCTGCTCCTGTTGCTCCATAAGCAAATACAGAGCAATTGTAGCCATCCAACAAACTTGCTATTAATAACTTTGTACTGCCTTCGTAAACATCTACATTTGAAGTTGTCATATCAAAGATTCGATCGAATACGAATTGCAATTCTTTGTTTTGTTTCTTTAACAAATCACGACCTTTTTGTACAACACCTCGATAAAAAAATGGATTCTCTTCTTCTTTGGGATCAAATACAAGCATGCGATCATCTATGATTTTCACAACTGTCCTATAGTTATCTTGTAACTCTTTATCATTGTGTGGCCTCACCCGAACTATCACTTTAATACTTGTTTGTGCAGTATCACTTTTCATTGCGGCTGTGCTTCCACTAGTACTTGGTTTAACTCCTCCTGGGCCAGAGGAATGTCTTTTACTGAATTTTTTCACTTTATTAGGCGAAAATGCCTTGGTCAAATCTCTTCTGTTGAAAACCATTTTGCTTCTGGTTAGCCGTGGTCACTGGATTACCAGACTTGCCTTAAAAAAATAAAAAAATTTATAAAGAACTGAAAAAAGGACAATGGAATTATGTGAAAGAATAATTTAATGATTATGAAAAATTAATAAGTATATATAAATATAACTTTTATCTTTACAGGATGATTGATATATATATTTAATTAAATTAAATAGTTAATATAAGATAATGATGATTAGTACATTTTATTCATGTTTTCCCATACTTATACCATTTCACATACAATGTAAATAATATTCTAAACAGATGGTAAAACACTTATAAGCTTATGTATAAATAAATCACAAGTATACAACATAAATGAATAACAGATACAATAAATACCAATTGTAAAAATCGTTAATTGAATGAGCAGTATAGCAAGATAAAAGAGGTAAAAAAAGAACAGGTAAGTTTGAAGAAACAAACATGACTTAAAGTTGCAAAGAAACATACATAATCGAGTATTTATAAGAACGAAAATACCAAAATATACTATTTAAGTACCAATAATTGAGTATACTTAGTTTATAGTACATTTTTAAATAAAAAAAGGAGATTCAGTGACTGAAACATACTCTTCCACCCAACACCACAATTATTAAATTATTGAATATACGGAAAAGCAAACTACTTGTAAAGACATTTTCAGTGCAATCGTCGGGGTAGAGAAAAAACCACTTCCAGGGATTCGGTCGCGTTATTTCTTTTCACAAATCCATGGGGGGGCCCGCCCAATACAAGGAAGCGTGTGCTTTGACAGTGAGACGGCACTGAAAAACCATACATGCGTAATGTACGTGCCGCATGCCTAAAACAATGAAAGTCTCTCACCAGTGGACCCGAGCTAACTAGACCTTCGGATCTTTTCGCAATTTTTCCTCTTGAGGGGTTGTAAAACCGACGTACTTAATGAAACTCCCTTCACACACGGAACGTTTGCACTTGCCCAATGAAAACGGCCAATACAGGCGGTAACAAGCTTAGCTTGTATATGTGTATATTGCAGCCTTTCGGGGCGCCTACCAAGATCGACCGTTGACACGCTTCTTGGCGGGTGCGCTGACTGCCATCCAAACTTGAAATTCAAACTGAAGATTCGGCGCAATGACGCGAGCGGCGCTGACGTCGCAGATTCGCTTTTTTAATTGATGATGATATGATATAAAGCAGGCTAGACTGGATTTAGAGTTTTTACTTTAATGTTTTGGCTGCACTTGATAGATATATTTTAACGTTGACGCAGCCATTTTGGGGTGCGAAATTCCCGTGCCGCGACGATCTCTGTGCTGCTTGGTTTTTCTCTTATATCGATTAAAATTGTTGCAGAATTGGCGCTGCACTTTTTGCAAGATCGTTTATAACGTGCAGGAAAAAATAGATGAATAAATTTGTGGAAAGTTTTTGTTCACTTCATACTTATCCCCTATGATTTTGATTTATTGATGTAACAAATATGGAGTCCAATCAACATCAGCTGACGGTGCGCGGGATTATTCAAATAATCAGGAAATCCATCAATTTTTTTTTAACATTTTGACCTTGTGCTAGTATGAATATCAACTTTTTATAACAAAAATGGCCATAATAAATCATTCTAATCATTGTATTGCAGTCTTAAATCATAGATAGATGCACAGATAGAAATTCGTCATCTATAATCACATTAGGTTTAAAATTAAAATTGCATAATTATATAAATATATCAATCAATCAATCACGAGTTCTGATAATTGACGTTGTTAGGGTTCTTTAGAACGTTTCTATTTAGATTGTTAGTGTGGGTACGTCAGTATCGGGAATCGCGAACACACACAGTGTCGCGCGTTCGATAAGTGTATTTAGCGTGCGCATTATTTTTTTTTTCTCGCTCGGAAAATATTCCATACGATTCACTTTTCATTCAACAAACGCAAATGTTACTGAAAACACATTCTTGGATACCGGGTAGCGTCTTAAAAATAGACTTCCAAGTCGAATAATAAGAAGATGAGCCTATAGGCGCGGACAGTTTTATAACCTCGAAGAGATTAGTGCTCGGCAAGTAATCTGCAAATGCGGAAAAATCAGAGAAAAGAATATTTTGTAAGATCTTTAAAAATACTCTTGGATCGTCCAATAATAGGATGGTCTTGCGGATCACAGTTCTCAAGCACCTAGCTAAAAGTTCTTATAACGTCAAGGTCAAGTATGCATACTGCAGCGTGGATGAAACTCGTGCACGTTTTTACGCGAGTTTACCTCGACTTACACCTCAAGAGGCACGAAATGATATTTCTTTCTTATATTCTATTGATTTATAATTGATATGATATTTATGTAATACGTTTTGGCTGATAAATGTGTTTTTTTTCTAGGTGACTGATATTTTACAAGCAAATGAATATACCAAAGAATTTACTGGTCCGAACTCTGTGAAAAGTTACGATTCTAATCAATTAGCTTCCAATAGTCCAATAGAAGATACTAGATCAGAAGCAAGATGTTTATTAACAAATGGTATTGATACATTAATATTTGTTTTAATTTACATACTCAAATGGTCTAAAATCAATATTGGATAAAGATACGATTAGAAAGAGAGTATATAGTAAATTTATAAATAAAAATATTTATAATTAAGGTTCAGTTCCATCTTATAAAAACTTGTTTTCATATTCTTAATATCTTGCAGGTATTCTCTTGGGAGTATTCGATGGTCATGGTGGCAATACCTGTGCTCAAGTAATATCAAAACGACTTTTGAATTACATTTCAGCATGTCTGCTTCCTCCAAATATATTGCAGACATTCTTGCAGTCAATGATCTCTGGAAAGAACTCCCAGTTACTTGAAACATTTAATGACAAAGCGAAAATAATTAACGAACTCAATGAAATTTATCAAGCAAGTTTCATCAGTTTTTTAAAGGATCTAGCTGAAAAAAATTCTGGAACAGAATTTCAAATGGAAGCTGCCATAGAAAACGCTTTCCTTCGACTTGACAATGACCTTGCAGTGGAAGCTTTAAATGCAAAAGGAAAAAATATAGTAAGAACGCTTTCTGTGGCAATGTCAGGGGCAGTTACTGCAGTCGCACATATTGATGGACCTCATTTGCATGTTGCTAATGTTGGAGATTGCCAAGTAGTTTTAGGAGTACTTTCAGGTATGTCTTTGAATTATAAATAGTGCATCTAATTTCTTTATACATTTAACCCAGAACACAAATGATATAATTTATGTATAAAAATAATTTGTCATATGTATATGATAAAATAATTCTAGAACAAAATGATAAGTGACCTTTATAAAATTTGAAATAATATTTTGATCAAGAACAATAAAATCACAAATCAAGATTTATATGTATTTATAAAATTTTACTTTTAAATAAATTCATATATCATACCTAAAATATGAAAAATAAACATAAAAATTAGTGGAAATGTGCATACATACCATGTAGTATCAGTACATTTTTTATGCTTATCATTTTATATTCTCAACTGCACTATCAAAGAATTGTTCATAATGATTATCAAGGAATTAATAAATTATTTTTCATGCTTTCTATCAATACTGATTTTTTTATAGAGAGTGATGGATGGTCTGTTAAAATGATGTCAATAGAGCACAATACAGATAATCGTGCAGAAGTAGATAGAATTTTCTCAGAACACCCAGCAACTGAAAGATCAACTGCCATAAAGCTGGAACGTCTTTTAGGTCAATTAGCACCACTTCGTTCAATGGGAGATTTTCGATATAAATGGAGTCGTGAGATTATGAATAAGTATGTCGTACCGTATTATGGTGAAAATGCAATACCACCAAACTACTTTACTCCGCCGTACCTGACTGCTAAACCTGAAGTTAAATACCACAGACTGACGCCTAGGGATAAATTTTTAATTATTGGTAACTATAGGATAATCAATTTATTAATTACATTAAGAAGATATCACATATCAATATTTCAAAAATAAATTCACTAAACTATAGTAAGACAAAATAAAATTATGAACAAATTTTTATCTTTGATTTGTTTCCATAATATTTGACACAATGTAATGTAAATTATTCATTAGTAAAACAGCTACGCTATGTAAAACTTCTAAATTTTACACTATTTGCAATTAAACTGTACTATTGCAGACGCCTTAACTCAAAACTATTAACTATTAATTTTTAACATTTATTCTTTTAAAAGTCAATATCAACAAGTAAAAATTATATTATTAACTTTAGGAATATTTTAATATTAATATTAATAATGTATTTTATAGCTTCAGATGGTCTCTGGGATTTAATTTCTCCAATAGAAGCTGTTCGACTTGTAGGAGAACACATGAGCGGTAAAGTAACTCTAAGTCCATTACGCCTACCTCGTAAAAATATGAAACTGTCAGAAGTCAACGAAATGCTTCTACACCGAAAAGAGGGATTGAAAAAAAAACCACTAGATGGTAATGCTGCTACACACTTGATGAGAAATGCATTGGGGGGAACCGAATACGGAATAGATCACGTTAAGATATCGAAAATGCTAACATTACCAACTGACGTAGTACGATTGTTCAGAGATGATATCACAATAACTGTGGTGTATATGGACTCAGAGTTTTTGAGACATTGTCCTCCATAATCGAAATGGTCGCTACTTTTTTACTGTACTTTAAATATAAATGTTGTTTCAAATGTTTTTGGAACCTGTTTAAGAGATTACGGTGTAGAGCTTGTTATTTATTTAATTAACAATAAAAATAATTTACATAAGAACTGAGTTCTCTGATTATTCTTAACGCATGTTACATTATACATTGAATCTAGCTATTTAAAATTGATCCTAATAAAATGTGTCTCATAAACACAAGCTTACTATGTAAAAATGTATAGTAAAAAAGCTTTCTATTTTGTTTTGTTTTACAGTCACAAATAAAAATACAGTTAATATTATGCAATCAAAACAAAGAATAAAAATAAAATCGTTTTTTTAAAACAAAAACCATCGTAACTGTTCCATCCATGAAAGATGAAAACTTGTAATACATCATTCAAGTGCGATACATTATATGTTTAAAGATAGAAAATAATGTATTCATTAGTTTGATAATATAGACATTTTTATCTGAAAATATAGATCATTTTATAGTATGTTCGACCCTGCCATTATTGGCAAGCTGCAAGCTTATTACACGCCAGTTTGCCATCTTTTAGTACCTCGATTGTTCTTTAGAAAAAAACGAAAAAAGATTTTTTAACATTCTTATGTTCACGCTGAATGATTCAAAAACAAGAATAAGGCAAGCGCGCTGAAATTCAATTTTTGAGTTTCTTTTCATTTTGTTCACTCACTATTGAGTATTAAAATCAACCCTCTTGACCACAGTCTTCCTTAAACTTTTCAAGCCTAGTCATGTCATCTTCATTAACAGTTGGACGGGTAGTACTCAACGATTTTAACATATCTTTCTGTAATGAGAAAATGAGCAGGAATAAGTTATTTTTATTTAAAGTAAATTATTTAAAGTTTAATATATTCAAAAAGTAATACAAAAATATACATGAAAAAATGCAGATTCTATTCCCATAAAACAAAACTATTGAAATTTAGTGTTTGTACTGTAACTAAAATGTAGCCTGGTTCAATAAATAAAAAGAAAAAATTTAAATTGTTTCAATTTCAATGACAAATTGCAATAAACTATACATTTTATCAAATATTGAGAATTGGATCAATAGATTTTTTCATAGTTGGTATTAATGAAGATTCTATAAATTAAAAATTTGTAGCTAATACTATTGAATAAATTCAAGTTTGCATTTCATAAACCAAATATTCATATTTAAATTTTATAAAAATAGGTATCATTTATCAAACACTTACCATAGTAACCGGTGGTTCATACAATTGATCTCCAGCAACCTCCATCCAATTCATTTCAATTGCTGCTGGATCACCAGGAGAACAGGGAGTAAGTAAATCATCAACAATAATAGAGTGATCTTTAGGTGATGGCCCTCTGACTTTTTTGAAATGTGTAGCTGTTTGAACCTGTCTAACAGGTTGCATAAGGGCATCCCTTACTATGATACTAATATCAGCTCCAGAGTAACCTTCTGTTGCTGCTGCTAATTTCTTAAAATCTTCTTCCGTTAAAGTATGAGAGGTATTTCCTAAATGAAGTCTAAACATTACTACTCTTGCTGGCTCATCTGGCAATGGAATATAAATTCTTTTTTCAAATCTTCTTCTAATGGCAGAATCTAATACCCAAGGTATATTTGTAGCACCCAAGACAAGGATTCCCTCATTGTCTGTACCAACACCTGTTCAAAATCATAATTAAATTATTTATTTGAATATTGTTAAGCAATATAAAATGCACCTTACATAATATCTTTAAACTTCTTTATTTCATACCTTGCATTTGAACTAAAAATTCAGTTTTTATCCTTCTTGCTGATTCTGACTCATTATCACTTCTTGAAGAGCAGAGAGAATCAACTTCATCAATAAATATAATACTTGGTTTGTGACTTCTGGCCAATTCGAACAAATTCTTAACTAACTTTTCAGATTCTCCTAACCATTTGCTCACCAAATCAGATGAAGACACTGAGAAGAAGGTAGAATTGTTGGCTTCAGTAGCCAAAGCTTTAGCTAAATATGATTTACCTGTTCCAGGAGGCTAAAATATAAAATTGCCATGTCATTTTGCTTTATAATATAGTAATATTAAAATAAAAAAGATTTGTAACTGAATAAGTAACTTACACCAAACAGTAAAATTCCTTTCCAAGGAATTCTTTTTCCTGTGAACAGATGAGGAAAACGAAGCGGTAATATAACTGCTTCCTTTAAAGCCTCTTTAGCTCCATCTAATCCTGCAACATCACTCCATTTGACATCTGGTTTTTCAATAATAATTGCTCCTTCTAACTTGCTTTGTAATTTCTTTTTCTCAGGATCACTATCTGTATCACTATCACCGCTATCACTTTTTTTATCCTCACTCTTTGAATTTTCTTCACCAGCTTTTACAGGTTTCTTTTTGCCTTTCTTCAGATAAGTTTTTAACTTCTCTGCTCTGTCTAAATATTGCATACATTTACTACGAATACTATCCTTAGCTCTATCACCTTGTGCTTCATCTAAAATCAAAATAAATATTTGAAACTAAATTTAGATTTCTTATATTTATTCATTAAGTATATAACTAGTATTGCATCTTGTATTTTGACATACTATATTAAAATTTATTCAACACTTTACAGCAAATATTTTTATCATCGCTAGTCATATCTGTTCTCTTGAAGGGCTAAATATCTAGCAATTTATATACATTGCCCTTTGTTGGATATAACCTTCGATCACAAAAATAGTTCAAAAAGTGTTCAATTGACAACATTTTTTAGAGCACACTCTTTTCTTAGCTTACTTTGATAATAAAGTGTATTTAACTTACATTTGATAGCATGGAGGAAATATTCTACTGAGTGCTCATAAAGCCGCAGGGCTTCTTCATAATTTTTGTTCCTGTCTTCCTCAGTGGCTTTTGTTACCATATCAATGGCTTTCTGTAAGTTCATAAAAAATTCAATGTCAGTTGCACTAATTGCAAAATTCCCAGCAAACGCATCATTACCTGCAGAATCGGCCCCGATGCCATGATGTTCAACAATAACGACTTGCTCCACCTTGAAAGAACGAGTGAATGTGTCACTCTTTTCTAACCTTAAAAAATCCCTAACTGCGACTGTTCCCTAAAAGTGGTACACAAACATGGTTGCACATTGGTTTGACACTTTACTGTATTTAAATTGCGAAAAAATCGCTAAACACGAAAAGTTACATGCAGCATTAAATAAATTACTCAATTCAATATCATTACTCACGATTAATATTTATAGTACACTTTTTCCTGTACAACGGATAACCTACTAATATTCAACTTGCTGACGTCACAGTAGTCATGGTTCGTCGATTATTCGCGTGAAAGGGAAAGAAAATATTTAAAATCAAAGTGTTTTACGGTTTTTTTTATGAATTCATCGCAAAGAATTGGAAAATATTAAAAAAATTAGACTGTCAAATTACGCCTTTGCTTTTCAGAATAAAGAAAATCAACTTTTCCACGAACTATGGAAGTACGCATAGAATGGGCGTTGTATACAGTATATTCGTATCTTCATATCCGCACAATTTTAATTTTACGCCCTCTTCAGTAAACATCTCAAGATAAAATTAAATGTGAAAATAGCAGACATAGGGACATAGCAGTTTATATTAATTATTTTATTACATCAGCTATATAGTTTATGCACATTGTATATGCACCGGTACATCCGTAAGGACCGTAGTCCGTATCACAATCAACAATCACGATTACGAAAATAAATACGGGCGCGATCATGCAGGCTCTCGACAGACAGCATAATTCATGCTTTATAAATATTTAATTTTAAATATTGTAAACATTTCGTTATTTATCTCAATGCTATAATTAAAAGAACAATGGTTTTTTATTTGGAATTAAAGATTTTACTGTACTCGCAATGGATAACCTGTAAACCTGATGTTTTTCTCATTCGATTTTATTAATTTTACTGTTTAAATTCTTCCATTGGATAATTATATAATTGTGAGTTTAAGATCTGTTTATTAGAATTTCATATTGATGTAGATATGTTTTATATTCAACCTCCAAAAGGATTGGTTACTTTGCATACTTTAGAAGAAATTGTTTTTTCTCGATTAGATTATTTAAATCTGTTAGATAGTGATAAAGATCAAGCATTTAATGGAAAATTTGAATATTTATTAGAAGGATCACCTCATGATTGTGTTGGGCATTTTATTTTAAGGTAAATAATTATACTTAATTTTTGAGATTTAATTGTAATTCATATTTATTTATTTTCAGATTGTTAACATCAAGCTATAACGAACTATTTTCTTATTGGATATGTAAAGAGACATTGCTCTTGAAACAGAGATTGACTTTGATACAGTCAAGGCAATTGTATAGATTATTTAAAACTATTATAAGACATGTGAAAAGACGTGAAAAGTGCAGCAATCCAACAGATGATATTTTATTGGAAATTAGTTCCTTTTACCTAGTACCTAAAATTTTTAAACATATTTCATCTCAGAATCATCATGAAGAATGTACTGAATATCATCTAACAGGTAAAAATAATGAATATTGAATTTTTAATTTTTAAATAGAAAATTACTTTAGTTTATTATTTATTTTTCAGTTGATTTTCAATTGATACCAGATTTAGTAGAGACAATGTCTGTTGATTTGAATAGAGGCTTAGCAACAGTGTATTGCTCACAATGGAGACAATTACTCCAATCTTTATTTCAAACTTTTATATCATACGAGATGAAAAGTCAAAGTAAATTAATAAAACACTTTTTAGCTGATCCCCGATTAAATATTATACGCCAAAAACTTAAAAATCGCTATCTTACCAAAACTTACAACTGTGGAAATATAACTGTATTTAATATAGATGATGAAGTACTTAATTTTCCTCCTTGTATGCAACATTTACATTTTGAACTTCGTCATAAACATCGTTTGAGCCATTATGCACGTTTTTACTATACACTATTTCTTAAAGAATGTGGAATGAGTTTAGATGATGCTCTAATATATTGGAGAAACGAATATTCTAAGCCACATAGTTGCACATCCCTTTGCACTCATGATTGGCAAACAGATGCCAAGAAATTTACTTACAGTATTAGACATATGTATTCCTTAGAAGGTGGACGAAAAAATTATAAAACTCCAAATTGTCAAGGCATGTGTGTAAGTTAAAATCTATTGTTTTAGACCTCAAATTTTATTTTTTATATTATATTTAAAAAAAACATTAGATATTTGAATAAAAGTTACTACATTTCATGAGTTTAATTCATGATAAAACTTTTATCATTTAAATCAAAAATCAAGTCTGTTGATTTCAAAATAGGGTTTTGCAATCAAAAAATTTACATTTAAAATTTATTAGTAACATATCAATAATATTTTATTTTAATTATCTAATTCACATACAAAAGTATGCGTATTAAAATTAAAATAACAATTTTTTCTTAAAAATATTTACATACAAAATAACAAATTTAAGTAGAAAATTAGTGAATATATTTTGTTTTGTACTTCACAGGAACAAGTGGCTGGATCTAAATATGAAGGTGGTTGTCCATTTAAAAATTTTGATACTGATTCTTTAAAATCTTTGCTGAGTAAATCAATGTCTGATAGTGATGTAAATCAATTTATGGTGAGCACTTTTAAACATAAACCTCAAGAAACATGTGCACATTTTTTTAAATTAAAAAATACCACATTAATTAATGATCTTAAAATTACCAAACCAGTTCAGTATTACATGACAATGATTGAACTAAATTAAAGGGCCATACAGTACCTTCAATTTTGTGATATAATTTGTAATTGTATAGATATCAATTAATCATCTTTTTAAATTAATTGACATTTTTATAATAAATAATTCTTTTTTATATTTTTAATATGAAGAAAAATCTAATTTTACACACTAAACAGTACAATCATTATCTTTTGCTTGAAAATTTTTTTAATCCTTCCTGTATAACTTTGTGAGTTACACCATCCCTAACTAATATAGACAATACACCTACTTTAGTTAAATCACTAATATTTCTTTCTTCATCATCGAAGAATATCATATCCTTGTACTCAACACCAGATGCATCCTTAATCCTATGGAAAAAAAAAGAAATTATTATTTTATTTGATTATATAATGTTGAATTTAGAATTTAGAAAAGAATTTTGAATATTTACTTTGAAAAATGAGTAGTTTTTGTACCAGGATAAATTTCCTTGTATTTTATATATTTATTCCATCCAAACAAATCTAACAATTGATTAGCTCCTTTAATTTCAGAAGTTCTTGATGCTACTCCAATTTCATATCCCTCCTCGAATAATTGCTTAAGAATTTCAGGTGAATGTGGATAATAATGTATTGTTCGCCCATGAGAATCTACTACTGTATTACGTTTACTAGAAAATGGATAAAAGAAGTATAAAATAATTTACTAAATATCTAATATTAAGATGACTCATAAAGATATATTTCCAATAATTATCTACAAACGCTTTATTGAATGGTGGTGTGACATGTGTATCAACCCAAAAAGGCCAAAGGGTATAATCTAAGATCAAACGGAAGATTAAGAAATTATTGATTACATTTTTAAATTATTGTGCATACTAATGGTATTAAATTATAGGTATTTAAAATTAATGGAAAAATATATCAAAAGATTTAGTAAGATAATATTGTATTTAACAATCAAAAAATTAATTATACCATAAAATAATTAAATCTTTGTCCAAAATTACATATTCTCAACAAATTAATTTACTCTAAATTATAAAGTAACTGAATCAATCGATTGAAATTAATGTGCATTTAAAAAGTAATTATGGTACTAAATAATAAAAAAGTTATTATATTAAATATTATAAATGCTTTCATAGAATATAAACGTAAAGTTATAAAATTACACTGCATTGTGAAATACTTGGAATATCCTAATTTGCTATGAATTTTATGAAAATCTTTTTCAATTTTTTTTTAAAATTAATAAATAATGGAAATTTCCTAAATTTTTATAATTTATCGTTATACATATAATATAAAATATTAGATTCTCGTTAATAACATTTCTAACCTAGATCGAACACGATCACTTTTGGTTTCTTTTCACTCATGATTCGGTAAAAATGCTTACGAAAAGAAGAAATAATTATTCGTTTTTCTTATTTTACTGCTTCAACTAAAACTGCCAACAGTATGAAAACTTCTCCCAGATGAATCTCGGAGTGTTTTAAAACATGCTTTGACCTTAACCTTACACTGAGTGAACTATATATATATATATATAGTACACCTATAGGTACATTATGACATATTTTATGAGTTCTCGAATACTAGCAAAAGCGCGGTAATTGTAGTCTGTAGATTACCAAAGTAAACATTTAGGTATAACGAATATAAAGATGGCTATTGGTTGCAACAAAAAAATGGGTTAGATCTGAATAAAAATAAACAATCGGGTACTTAATTAAATAACAACAGCGCATATTACGTATATCTATATTTATTCATGTTATGTATATTATGTACAAAGTAGTTTCTAATAACCCTACTTGGGGCTCAATCGGATAAACTTTGTTTTCTTATATACATTTATAATATTACAGATACACCAAAATTCTCCACAGTCACGAAGTTATTCATATATAATGTGATCGAACTGTGATTTTTTTTCTCTTTCTTGCAATAATAATAATAATAATTATAATAAAATAATTATTATAATGAAATTAATAATAATGATCATAAAAATAATAATTATAATGTAATATTAATAATATTAATAATATATCGCATCGCTTGAGAATAGATATACATATGTACTATATAATTCCCCATAAAATTTAATCTCTCTTTTGAAATCATAATAGGATTACATCGCATTCTTACTCATTCTCGTGATCCTCTCTCATAATATTATACTTTACTTATAATATTAATGTAGTTTACAATTACTTTTTTTTGTTTACTTACAATAAGTCGCACGACATTCATACATATCCCCCAAGTATTTTAGCGTGATAGCGTTGATATCGAAACAAATTTATAAAAATACGTGTACTCATCACACTTCTAACTGGCTGCGGCTATGTTTATTTTTTTTTTGTTTCATTACTGTTTTTCTTTGTGACAAATTACAAGCACGAGTCAATGACTACACTCTTAACGAAAACAAATTACTTTAATGTTTTTCTCCCACTTTTTGCTACCCTTTCAGTTTTCTTTTTCATCGCACTTTTTTCCATGAACTGGACCACCAACTCATTTTCTCCCATAACTTTTTCATTCGATTATCAGTGTTTACTTCAATTATACCGCGTTAAGTATCTGTTTACACTAAGGAAAAAGAAAAAGAAAAAAATCAAACAATATTAATGGATATCTATTGATTATCTGGGGGGAGCAGATTATATATACGCAACTCATGGGTGAAAATTGTATCTATAATAGGCAGAAGATGTGTGGAAGAATGTAAGCGTTCTTGATCCAACGTCATTCTCATAATCAAAAAGGCACTGAACGCACATTGTTTAATGTATATAGTTCGACAACGGATCGGTAGACTATTTTTCCCCCTTTCATACATTTTCTTTTTCTCTTTTTACTTTATATATCCCATGGACCGAAGAAACGCAAATTATCGCATGTATATAGTGTCGTATACCCCATATAAATACATTATGAAACGAAAGAAAGATATCGTTTACAAGAATGTGCCCACACACAGGGGATCTTAAATGATTCTAGTTATTTATTTTACTTTTTTTTTCGTTAAGAGTGTCATATGTATATACTTCATTAAGATTTTTTTTTATTTATTTCTTTATTGGAACGCCGCCAACGATTGACTATTGATCAAGGGGGCGAATCGAAAAGTAAAAAGCTGCAAACGCTCACTTTTTCGCTACAGTGCTTCACTTTTTTTTTTATTTGTTTATCTTTAATTATTTTTATCATTATATACGATTTACTTTTTTTGTTAGCTTTAAATTAAACGCATTCTTTCTTCGAACGTAGTCTTTTATTTTCGATCAGTGAAAATATCGCTTTTTCATATCAATGTTCATCTCTCTTTCTTTTCTATTTGCCGTCTGATAGCGTGTTTGCAATCATTCGTCACGATTAATTAATGAACCCCTAGCACTATCACAAGTAAAATTTACCTTTTCCTCGCCGTATTTATACATATATATATAATATATAATATATGTGTATATATATATATATATATATATAATCCCAAGAAGTCCACGCATCAGGAGCCTACAATACCCAATGTGTACTAAAGTGATTATAAAGCAATTCCTGTTTTGTCAGTGTATGAAAATTCTAGCTAATTTTTTATTGTTTTTTTTTTCTTAAATTTAATTATGTACGATGTAGGTACGATAAGTAAAGGAAATGTTTGATCGAGTAAACACCGATTGAAATAATTGCAAGGATAATTTTTCACGCAAGGATCTTTTTAGTAGCTCTAAACAATGTTAAATGTAACTACGAGTCCGATTATAATCATAGATTTTAAAATTTAGAGATATTCCTATGTTACATACAAGTAGACGATCCTTAAGTTTTTAATTTTCAAAATAGAAATTACTTTATAAGCACACTGTAAGTGATTGACATATAATTCTTAGTTAAGGGTAAAAATATAAAATAGCATTAATCCTTTATTTAACCAACAAACGAACTCGAATACTATATATCTTATATATAATATATATATATATAAATATATATATGGGAGCGTCCAGCAAAAGCTATCCAACGAGCTTGTGCAGTGCATTTTTCGCATAAAATGCGCTCTGTTCAACTCGCTCACAAATGAACGCTAAGGATCCGAGAAAAAAAAAACCAAAGAACATAGATCGATAGATTTTTTTCTCGCACTTTCTGATGATGTGACTATTTTTTTCTCCAAACTGCATTTTTAAGCTCTAAAAATTATGTCAAAGGTTAAAGTAATTTTGCTAAAAAACCACATTCTTTTTTTTTCAAATTAGCTGCTTTTATTCAAAAGTACAACTAATCTGCAAGTGGAGCCGCATCATGCCGTATGCACTATCCGCGCTACGACTGGGCTTGCTTTTTAAACATGTATTATAATGCACATTTATACTTATATTATTTTGTACTTATCAGACCGTTTAATTTTTTTCTGTTTCTCTGATTTTCTTACTGTTGGGTGATTTAGATTGAAATTGTTTGAAAAACACGGCTAAACACAATCGACTCATTGTGTCAAACTATTGACGGATAATAAAAGACTTGAACTAGAATCGTTTTCAGTAACAGAACCGTTCGGATTATATCCACCAATTTATATTTAAATAAATAAAACAAAAACTACAATCAAGATTGGCAAGAAAAGAAATAGTGTGAAACGACCTAATCCATCAAACTCATCCAACAGTATAAAATCAGAGAAACAAAAAAGATGGATTTTAAACAAACAAATTGGTTTTGATTAATAGATTTGTTAAGAATAAACAATTTTAAGTATAATACTATAAGTATAAATATGCATTATAATACATGTATAAAAGAAAGGTCAGGCGTACCGTGAATAGTGCATGAAACACTTTTCCAACTTGAAATTTTAGCCACTTAAGTATAGCTTAAGAATTTCACTTTCGAATAAAAAAAATAAATTTGAAAAAGAATTTAGTTTTTTTTTTATCCAGAAAAATTGCTTCAAATATTTGACTCAGTTTTTAGACCTTAAAAATGCATTTTGCAAGAAAAATAGTCGTAGACCATCAGAAAGAGCGAGAGAAAAATCTATCGTTCTATGTTCTTTGATTTTTTTTTTCTGGGCTAATTACTGTTCGCTTATGAGCGAGTTGAACAGAGCGTGTTTTATTCGATAAATGCGCCTGGCGTACCTGCTTGCTTTTGCTGGTCGCTCCCATATACAACATGTATGATAATTCGTAATTTTTTTGTATAATTTCTTTCGTAATCAAGGATTAGTGATATATTTCCCGATAATTCAAAGCTTGGGTAAAACGCTTGTTCGTTTTTTTTTTGTTTTTGTCTATACATGTTAGGAAGTACCACAGTGGAAAGAATATACATGGAAAAGTTTAGATTTTTTGTTGTTCACCCCCGCCCCATGTATATGCGTTAAATGCTAAAAACATTTCTCTCTTCCCCGTTTTATCCTCGCAGTTCATCATCACGCGTCCGGCATATTTTAGGTAAACATTTTCCTTGAGCCTCAGCTTCATCTTATAAACGAGACTATGAAGTCAATTTATTGTTTTTAAATCATTCTCATTTTGCATCGCTCATTCGCGCTTCTTGATTAATTATACTAAATATACCAGAACATCGTATTTTTTTTTTCGTTTAAATAGATACTCGCAACATCGAGAGCAGGATGAACTTGCAAGACATTACTTGTATATGCTTTTTTCGTATATATATATATATATATTTATATATATATGCTTTTTACTTTTTTTGCTTTAAATTGATGATTATTTCTACTTGGATATCTTTTGTCCCTCGTGATATTTGTTTAATAAGTATTTTCCTAATCCGTCAGCGTGAAATTCAAGCTACTGTTAATTTGATTATATCGTTTTTTGCTGCCTTATGTTTGTTTTTTTTTTGTATTTTTTTTGTCATGAAGTTTGAGACGCTTTCTTTCGAAGACACCAATTGGAGATGCTTAAACACATTTTGCTTTCATATTCACTTTTTTCCCCTTGCAGGCGACGAATGCAACGACAATATTTCACGCGCGTTGAATCGACGTATTCCGTCCTATTCCTTTTCGTATTTCGTTCGCGTGATTCTTTATTTATTTAAGTATATATTTTAGATTTTCTTTCCTCTGCGTCAACAACTGATTATACGCTTTCTCAACGGGATTTCAAAGTTTTAAACGCGTGAATTTAAGTGTGTATGCATGTGTACAATGTGAGATGCCACTACGTGCACAATTCTCTCGATCTCCCATATATTAAACGTTTTTTTTGTATCATTTTATATAATTTATTATTCACTTATATATACATATACACGCACGTACTTTTTATTATGTATGTATGCATGTAAGCGTGAATATATATAAGAGATTGCAAAATTGTACGAGGCGTTTTTCTCGGGATAGCCTTAAATACGGTACAAGTTACTTGTAAGATTCTACGGGAGAGACTCGATTGGTTTCTTAACGAAGAAAAACGTTCGTGGATGATATTCAATTAGGTGAAAAACGATCCTCTTGAATCAATAAAGTACACTTTTGTTTAAAAGGCTGACTTTTAAATAATACTTTTTGGCCCTGAAGAGGGACGTACATTAAAGAAACGCCCGAAACGTCGGCCTGTTAAACAAAAGTGTTCTTTATTGCTCGAAAGTATCGATTTATTTCTCTTTCTTTTTTTTCTATTTCTTATATTCTCGCGAGACTCTAGAACTTTTCGGTGTGTGACGAACTAATTTTTCTACCTCCCTTTTTCGCTCTCGTTTAATATCGCGCGCGAGCTACAAAGTGTGTGTGAAACCCAAGTTTGAACGTCATCGATTGTAAATTTTTTCTTGTATCGTTTAATGAATAAAGACCTTTCGCATCTAATAAAGAGATACTGTCAGTCTCACGTATATATTTTTTTTCCTTATTTTGTTAAATTATCGGCAGTTTTTCTCCGCATCGTGCACCCTATGTTTTTTTCTTTTATTTTATATTTTTTTCTTAATTTTTTTTTTATTATTACATTACTCCGTTGTTTTTACTCTTTAATATTATTATTTTTTACTTGTTTTTTTTTAAATTTCTTTATGATAAAAAATCTGCGACGCGTGAAATCAGTAAAGATCGTAATTGTCTAGCATTCTCCAGTGTTCTTACATCTGCTTCTTTATTTTTTTTCTCTCTCTCGTATCGTTTTCAGTTAATATATTCACTAGGCCAA
Organism: Megastigmus stigmatizans; assembly: GCA_900490015.1. Lineage (NCBI taxonomy): Eukaryota > Metazoa > Arthropoda > Insecta > Hymenoptera > Megastigmidae > Megastigmus > Megastigmus stigmatizans. The sequence continues at coordinate 4,918 of UELV01079096.1, read as the reverse complement.
ATTCTACAATCTATAAACGTTTTTGTACGATTGTTATTTAAGAAAAACAGCTTTTCGTTGGGCCCAACGACCGGGACACCTTTTATAGCGCACTATATACCTTCTCGACGACGACGACGCACGCGCGTTTTATTATATTTATTGTACAAAATAAAAAGAGACAACCTGAGGCTGTGATTAATACAGAACTGGGTGCTAGTAAACAACTTTCGTTAGTACAGTGTTTACAGTACACATTATTATTTACATCACCTTTCGTAAACAGTAATTACTTTATAAAAGTATACGCATTTAGAGCTTTCGAAGATTTACTAGTTTCTTTCTTTTTTTATAGGTATATACACTTTGTATGGAGAGTTTGCGCGAGTCGCAAACATCTTCTACAAATTTCACACACGCGTTTCAGTGTGAAAAATTAGCTTCTACTTAGCATTAAAAATTGCATTTACAAAAGTTTCTCTGGTATTACATCGAATGTGTTGTTTACACAAAAGTTATGTAGAACTCTGCGCAAGAATGGTAAGCTACGATTAGAAAAAATACCAAATTTCTATCAGCTAATGTGTTTGCACTATGGCAGAAATTGGCGTCAAATTGAACGATACTCAACGAACTCGAGAAATTTTTCTTGCAACCATTTAGTCCACACTTTTGCGATGCATACACTTTTATAAATTAATTAATGATTAAAAGACGTGATAAAAGCTAAATGGACAATTTACTGGGACCCAACGCTGTGGTTATACTATAATAAACTATAATAAAAGCTAGAACCCGGTAACAGTAATTACACCATTATTTAATTTTGAATCCTTTTTGTTTTACATGTATTAGTAAACAAACATCGTAGACCATTTTATTATTTACATTCCTTGTTAATAGTTAAAAAATCAGACTTTCTAGGCTCTTTAGCCTATGAGAAACGGAGTACATTTTACATTGCGCTAATGTTATTATTCATTTTTTTTCCTTTTATTTTGTATTCGTGTTTCATATTTTTTTTTGTTTTGCTTGTATTTGCAAGTTTACGTGTAATTTAATTTTACACTTTGTGTATCATATATTATATTTTTTGTTTGCATGGAGAAGTTAGGGAGACTTCAATCTAATCACAGTATATGCTGATTTGATCGTGAATAAATTAATCATTATTTGAACCACGTTACTTCAATTACCATATCACTTTTCATATATCCACCTCGTTTATATACTTTTTACTATCAAGGGTCTCGTACTAAATTTATCGCGAATACGCTTCGGTACTCGTACTTTAAACTTAGCAAAATCCTTGATACTCTACTCAATTTGATACTACGCAACCCACGTACCTTGGATCTTCCCGACATAATTCTACTTTTTCTCATTCAATTACTTATTCACTTCTGTTGCAACTGTAATAATAGTACATACATTTCTGTGAAATTGAATAACTTTTCTTATTGTTTCGACAATTCTTTTACACTATTATTTCATTAATCACTTTCATTAATTGTACGGCTGAGATGCAAATTTTGTGACTGGATTGAGTCGTCGAAAGATTACCTTATTTTTATACACATAACATTCTTAAATTATACACCGCTAGACTCAATAAGCGATTGGATCCAAGGCATTGGTATATCGTCAGTAATTACTTTTTATTACATACTTTACATGTCATAATTGCAGCGGCTGCCCAAATACATACATCGTGTTTTAAACGATAGAAAGAGAAATGTATGCTGATAAAATGCAAATGTGAAAACTTATTTTTTTTTTTTACAAACATATTCTTTGTACACTTCAATCGACGAGTGTACAATCGCGCAAAATAAGAATTATTATAGAAAAACATAATGAAGAAAAAAGGCAAGAAGGAAAGTAATCGATCAATGCCACTTACAATTTTTTTTTTTTCCTTAAAAAAGAAAGTAAACTAAAATATACGAATATCGAAATATTAACAACTCAAATTCTTAAAAATTAAAGGTATATATATTTATAATCTTTTGTATTTATGGTTCTCATGTTTGTAAAGTTTTTTCACCGTACTCATTTATCTGTGTCAATATCAAAATAGCGTCCTGCACTAAGAAAAAATGTAGCTCAAATCAAAATATATGTTAATTTCATAATAAAATTATTTCGTATGTTAAATTTATTTCTTAAGGTAACCAAATGTAAAACTGAAAGAATGATTTGGCGTTGATTAAAAAGTAGTCAAAGCAATAAAATTAAAAAATTGTTGAATATGCCTATTAGAATAATTTAAAATTCAATTATAAAAAGAAACTTTTTTGTAATATTGAGAATTTTGTTATCCCGCGCAATTTTTTTCTTTGTGCAGATCGAGCGATTCATTATTATATTTCGCTCGTTATAACACGAGAAATGTAAATGTTTGAACGCCAAAAAGACACAATTCTTCGTGATACTGCAGAATCGCGCGAAAGCCAACATTTATGTAATGAACAAATTGACGAGTACTGGTCATCCTTTTTTTCCAGACACAAGTCCTATGTGTTTCTTTTTTCCTCTCCAATGTGTTTGTGTATGAACGTATAATTTCATACATCTTTCATTGGATAATCGCTCGCGTGTTGAAATTATTTCGCAGATCAAGCGATAACAAAGTAACATCACTTTTTTCCTCTTCGATCCTGGTGAAGAACAAAGTAGAGCGAAAGAACACGAACTTTTCTACACTTTAAAAACAAAGTAATGATCTTTTACAAACGCCTCCTCCTTCGTTTCTCGTTATTTCGCATCTAACTTCAACAAAAAAAAAACTAGCTTAAATGTACAAAGCAAAGTATAATCATGATGAGACAATATACCTCTACCGTTCTTGATCAGTTTCTAGAGCGCGAAGTAGAGGAACTTCCTGTTTCCTAATAAATCGAGCGCTCGATGATAAGAGAAATTAAAATTCACAAATGAAGAAAGATTTGAAAAGAAAAAATTCACGATGGTTTTGCACATTTTTGTATATTTTCTGTTCTATCGCTGGTATCACGCTTCGCTCGTCGAGGGTGAATTTTCGTCAATATTTGAATTACAACGAGGAAGACCAGTGACTTATGCCGGAAATCGCACTCATTCCGCTTCTTCCCTAAAACTGTCTCGTGACAAGTTTTTCTGTTTTTTTTTCCTACAGCATACGCTTACTATATGTACAGATGAGAAATCGCACTCGGTCAACGAGCGAAGCGAACGCTTCCAGATCCTCGAAATCATATAGCATATGTGTGTGTGTATATATATATATAATAGCAATTGCCTTGACGATCACCCTCGTGTATTTTAGATAAAACGGGAAAATGGTACAACATCAAGATTTGTTTTTTCGCTTCCGTTTTTTCCTTCATTTTTTCGTTCTCGATCGATATCGCATCCCGTTTCCGCTCTTTTTTCTTTGTCTTTAAATAACGCAAACTGAACTAAATTATTACATAACATACGGTACTTATGCGAAGTATGTAATATACGCTATGTGTGTATATAATCGTATTCATATACGTATTAGTCAGTTGACAATCGACGATAAATTTGCTGGGTTCTTATCATCTCTTTTTTTAAATCTTTTTGTGTTTAACAACATTGCAACGAAACCAGTTTTGTGAAATTGTAAAAAATTAAAAGGCAGCATCGCTAACTTATATTAATAAGATAATATTATTTATAATAAAGACGTTAATTATGTGATAATCCTTATAATAATTACATACGTCAATAAATCTTTATAGTTTTTTTTTTCAGGAGATTGGTTTTTTTTACTAATTTATTTTTGTATTTTTTGTTTAGCATCCATTACCTCAATTCTGTACGCATATTTGTAACAAATATATCATATGCGTGTCTTATAATGTATAGGTACATATAGCTGTATAACATGTAAAGCCAAGCTCCTGTAATATACACAACACTTGAGGCACTTATTTGTGTGCTCAAATACCATTTTTTCTCTTTTCTCTTTGTCATTTTTTTTTAAATTATTATCTGACTTACAATTTTTTTTTCTTTTTATCAAAGCATATTTCTAAATTGTATGTTATCTCTCGTAACAATTATAGGACTTTTAAAAAAGGTCGGTGCCGTATTTTTGTTGTTTCAGGGAGCTTATAAACAGCATTAATGATTTATAAGGATTTGATGACTAGTCGTTTGCTTCGAAAAGAAAAAGAAAAAATTTCGAACAAATCGACATCTGCGTGTTGTTATTTTCCAGAATATCGATATTCGTCATTTTGCTACTTATCATCCTAGTAAATTCATCCCTCTAGTATTTCCGGATGCACGCCGCCTTCGGAAATTCCTTAAATTTTCCACGATAATCTTAATTCAATTTAGAAATGATCTTTACACTTTTAATCGTTATCATGTCCACGCTTTTCAATAGTTTTCGGCTTTTAAAGCTTTTCTATACAGACTAGTTTGCAGTTTCAGGACATTGATGAAAATTATGTAAATTTGGAGCCTGTTTTACATTAGCCATAATTATTATCGTTACTCTTACCTTATTTTATATACATTTTTTTGTTATATTTTTATTCTTTATATTTGTATGAACTTTAAACGCTATAAGTTTTACACCTAAATGATAAAATTACTTTTCCCCTTTTTGATTGATAATATGGCCGCAAAAACAGTTTGCTATTTATCCTTTAAACGGGTGTTCGCGATTTTCTTTAAAGAATATTTGGAATTACAATAAGTTCAGATATTAATTCTTTCCATCGGTCTAATTTCATTCGTACATCGAAATGTAACCACCGGAACGTACAGTTAAAAAAAAAGAGACGAAAAAGAATAAAATAATCATAAAAGCCCTTGATTAATCTATCTGGTAACTAATCAATATTCTGGAAAATACACTTTTGAACTTGTACAAAATAATAAAAAGAATATTATATGTATGTATGTATATATATATATATAT
>UELV01079095.1:0-18427 GCA_900490015.1 Megastigmus stigmatizans | reverse complement strand
TGCAAAGAGGCGCCAGAATAAAATAATGTCAAAAAAACACGTTTTTTGAGCTTACTGCGCATGCGCATGGGATAGGGGGCTGAAAATTTGGCTGTGGAAGTTTTTTTTCAACCCCTATCGAATGGTGTATGATACATGCGTATTTTAAGAGGGGGCAATTTCACCATAGTAACCCGGCTATAGCCTTTAAGATTAATTTGATTATTTTTTTTTCACTGTTGAAAGAAAAAAGTTTTGGGTAGAAGTATTGCATTATTATACATTCCTACCTGTTTACACATTTTGGTTTCAAAGACGAAATAAGGGGAAAAAAATTATTTTTGTAACACTATTATTTTTCTCTATCAAGAAGTCACCCGTTTCTCTTATGTACTTGTTTACTCTTTGTTTACTTTCTGTTAATCACTTTGTTCTTGAAGTCTCATATGTTAGCGATATATTCTGTGCTCATACCCTGGTAGAAATTTATCTAGTTTCATCGAGACGCCCCGCTTATTCTTCAGGGGCCCCACTAAATAAGCTAGGCGCCCAGATAAAACTAGATAATTTTCTACCAGGGTGGTAGACTACAAATTAATAAAAAAAATTTCGTAGTTATACGGCTGTGTGTAAAATGTATTTGCACATAATAAAATTATATATTTTTATAAAAATGTTAGATTAATAGTTGTTAAATGAATATTTAGTATTGTACTTCATTATGCTCTTTTGGATAATGCTAATTATCGCATGCATGGCCTGTATATTGGATTATAATTTTATCTAATCCTTTAGACTTACAAAACTTTGTCTTAATTCAAATAATTTATAATATACCATACGCCAAGAGAATATTTCGTATCGGGGATTTTATAATGAATAAATTATTTAAGAAAGTTTTAATTATGATTAAAAATAAAATTGACTGCTATGCGTTTATGAGAAAAAATATTTTGAAACCATGTGCATATGTTTCAAATACAATGTCCATTTAAAATTTCGAGGTTTATAGTTTTTTTTTTATTCTCATTACTTGGACATAAATTATATATTTCCTTATGTTTGGTAACAAAAATTTTCTTTTTGGGTGACGGCTTATAATTTTTACGTTTTTGTAAGTGTATATAATTTGAGATATTACGCTTTGTCTTTTAGTTATTTTGAATATAGTTTCTTACATTTTACTTTTTAAGTTATAATTATGATAATTTGGTTAATTTTATATGTTGTTATTTACTTTGTTTAAAAATGTTATTAACTAAAAGAGATTATTGATTTGATGACCTTATTTGTATTTTGAATATTTCAAAGATGTAGTACTTATGATTCCTTGATATTTATTACTTACATGTTTATCTGAAAAGGGATGGCCGTTTAATAGTCAAAGATCTGAAAGATTCGTTAATTGAATGGGTTGATTCAAAAAGTATTCTATCGTGAGTAAAATTATATAAAATATGTGGTTTCTAATATTTATTAAGTTGCGAGATGGGTTGGCGCCGCGCATATTTGCCGCGGCCATAGTAGTCGATCGTATCGACTGGATCGTCTACCAAGATGAATTGAGAGTGCGCACCTATACTCGCTATGCACGGAGAGAAATCTGTAGCAATTATCGCATGAAACGCGTTGCTGTTTTACCCACTCTTCGATCATGCAATATTAACACGTGAGCGTCTGCTTTTAATGCGACAATTTGAAGCGATACTCGTACGGGAATGTCCGTGCGAAATAGATTATAAGTGCTTGCGACAAACGCTTGGAAACCGATGCACTTTTGTTGCGCCCTCGATACTAAAAGGACCTCGCATAGAGCATACGATAATCGCATGGGATTGGTGCTATAATCGCACCAGTCTACAGTGGGATAGAATCCCAAAAATTTGGCCAAAAGTATTTTACTCGGGGGTTTTTGGGGTCGCTGATTACGAATCCGGTGTCAAAAATTTCAAAAATAAAATGGCGGATCCAATATGGCGGACCACTATACTAAATGAATTTTTTATTTTTTTCAAAATTAGCACAAGGAGGTTTTAGAGGTCGCCGATAACGAATCTGTGGTGTACGAATCGAAAATGTACAGAACAGAATGCTACCTCGACTTTATGCCTCAGAGGCGGTAGCTCGGAGTACGTTTGTTTGGCGGCGTGTCAACTTCAAATTATTTCGTATATTTTATTAAAGAAGGTAGATTTTCATAAAAAAATAAAAACATTTTTGACTTATTTACATTATTTTCCACTTTAATATAACTTCATTATTGTGAACAAAATTACACTTTTCATATTACATTCAAATATTTCTTGCATTTCAAGATATTTAACAAATTTAACATCAAGAAAAATACATGTAAATTTAAAAATCAACTGCTTATATTTTGGTCAATATTTCAGATTTTTAAATGAAACTTTGTATTCAACTACTTTCATATGTCTACTTTTAGGAAAAAAACTTCAATTGTTGATTCTACAAAATGGACTTTTGGCCAATTTTTCGGAATTCTATCCCACTGTGCAGTCCCATGCGAATGAAGTATAGTTCATCGCAGGCGGGCTGTAGAGCGTTATGCAGAAAAAATGATGGACGCGTGCGTTTAACTAAAATTATTTGATTACATTTATGTAAAATAGTCATTTTATTTTTAAGAAAGATCTTATATTTTTAATATTTTTACTGTGGACGTAGTAACATGGTTTATTTCCATCATCTTTCTAAAACAAACCTGTAGCATTCAAAATTTTGCAATAATATTTATATTTATATGGACTACAAATAAATAAAACATTCATTCTAATAATATTTTAATAACAAAAGGCTTATTATCTTCATTAATTAACTAACGAAATCGTCTATCTTAATTCTTAAAAAATGAAATAAATAATTATTTAGTTATATTGTTTTACTGTTTTAAAAAGTTCTCTCGTGCAGAAAAGTCTTCGAACTGCCGAGTGACGATTCGCTTTAAACAATAATTCGCAACGGTCTAGTGCGAAAATTGCAACAGAGTCATGCGACAAACGCGCTATACGCACATATGTCTTTCCCACCAACTTGGTGGGAAAATCATATTTAATTAGTCCAGAGATGGCAGCAGCGTTCTGCAACTTTCGTATAGGTAGAACCGTGCACTTATGACAACAGTTGCTAGGTGTATGGTAACAGGAGCGCGATGCGAATAACGTATGACGAGAATCCATGCGATAAATGCTACAGATTTCTCACCGTGTGAGACCCAGATCAGAGAGTGCGCGCTGCCGTACTCGATCACTGTAAGAACAAGAGAGAACGCGCGCTGCTATACTCGCTATGAGAGCGAGAGAGAGCCCATGATGCTATGATGTATATAAAGTGAAAATGTATTTTTTGTACTAAAAGTGAGTGGTTTTTCCCGGCCTTATATTCTGGGAAAAACAAAAACTGTAATTTTAATAGGTCCACAGTTTTTTCAAAATCTTCCCACTACCTTTCTTCCTGTGAATAGGCACCAAAGCGTCTGAGTCGTGGTGTGTAGCCGACTAGGTATCGGTACCGGATACACACGGACAGGCGCAACTGCTTCTGAGTAACATGCATGGAAATGATATTCCTATGAAGGCTATGCTCTCGATGGTATCATGCACGTGTAAGTCTGAGTTCGACATAGGAAAGCACTGTTTCTTCGCCGTAGTGTGAATAAAGTCATCGGCATGAGAGAGCGATAGCCATAGGAAGGGCTCCCGATCTTGGTGACCAGGTGGAGTCAGAAGGGTTACGTGTGCATAAGGCGTTTTACCAGGGTAAGTCGCTTCTGGGGGAAGGGTATAACGGGCAGCGGATTTTCAAGGAGCTAGCCATTGGAGAATAGTAGATCCCTGTAATGTCGGCAAGGACTTGTCAATAGGATCTGGTGCCGTGTCGAGGCCAGTACAGTAATGTCCCAGTGGTTACTCGTACTCTCGGCGTCGAGGGTTCGACTCCCAAGCACCGCGTATTTTTATTCTCCAAGATCCTAAATCCTACCAAGTTACACTATTTACTTGAAATTCAGTGGGTCGATAGTCTTAGGGAATATTTTTGAGGGAACAATTCCATTTAAATTAAATTTTGCTCTTGATATCTAGAAAAAAATATAATATCAATAGAGTTCATATTGAATTTTAGAAATTATGTTATAAAGTTTAATTATTTATAACTTTTAAAAATATTTGGACATCCAATAACTTTATCTTTTATATTGTAGAGATTTATGTAGTTTAATATTATGCATGTGTTACACGTGGTGGATTGGCATATCCACATGGTAATATTTGACCGAAATATTTCATCGTTAGTAGCTTCCTTCGATGTCGGCATTATTGCTTTAATGCGGCCTCCATAAGGAATAGTCGAGCAAATTCCAATGCGGAAAATAAAAAAATAAATAAAAGAATGAATTGTCGTAGATATCCAATGTGAATTTGTTCTTAAAATTTTTTGAACTTAATTTTTATTTCTTCTTTATATTTTGAAAAAGTTATTTGAATATTCAAATAATTGAATTATATATATTACTTGGTAAAAAAAGACTATGCTCGAATAAAAAAATAAAAAAATAAAATAACTTTAAAAGTGATTTAAAAATAATTTTTGAATATTAATTATAAAAAAAAAACTTTGATTATTATTTCTATTAAGTATGATAATAAGAATTTTATTAATATTTGGTAATAAAAATATGTAAAATATCCGATAAAAAAATTTAATATAATTTTTAAAATATTTTTCAAGAGATATTTTTCAAGTTAGAGGAAACCATGTGCCAATGAATCGGCAGCGGTTTGTTTTGAATTTATCTGGGTTTTAAATATTTATTATATTTATTACGCTCTGCTCGCATGGCTGAGTTCAGACTCTAGCCTTTATGGCTTGCCCTGCCTGCAAGGCTGAGTTAAGGCTCTAGCCTTTGCGGCTTGCTCTGTCCGCATGGCTGATTTAAGGCTCTAGCCTTTGGGGCTTGACTCTGCCCGCGAGGTATAAATTTTAGTTTGTTTTTCTCAAATCTTTTTTTGAACTTTTCTTAATAATTTTTTTCTTTTTGGTCTGTGGTCCCTGTGCCTCTTGCCGAAGCTGTCCCCGCCGATACCCGAGTTGCCGCCGCAAAACCCCGAATAGTCCCCGCGGATCCTCTCCGTCCGTCTTCCTCTGTTGTACCCGCCCCTGACTTATCTGGGGCGGTTACTCTTCCACTGGTTCCTGGGGGTGATCTTAGCGCTGCCCTGGTGGAAATATATTTATGCCAGATGTGTTACAATTACCTAGTCCCAGAATACTGTATTTGTTCCAATGGGCACAAGGTGTGCAAGTGGTGCAGCACTAGATTCTGATACTGTCCCTTCCGGTGTCCCTTCATCACGCTAGAGGAGGAGTTCACTGTCGATGTTCCCTTTAGACGTAATGTCATTTTAAAGGGAGCATCATCAGTTTTAACCTTCCCATGTAGACATGATGGGCGCAAGGTATTGACCGCTCCTGGTTAATATATGACTCACATCAACGCCTGCTCTCATGCGCCCCTTGATCCCGTTGTGGTGCCCCCTGTAGCAATCCTCCCGTAGGGGACGAGGTCGCTTTATTAAGTTAGGGTGTTGATGTAAAATTTAGAATTAATTATAATAGGATAAATAATGTATATATGGTATCGATAAAGTTATTTTATTGTGAATTATGATTAAAATTTTATATACTCATATATCAATATAAGTTAAATTTTATATATTTATATATTTAATAATATAGGAATGTAAAACGGATTTAAAAAAATGAAACATATTATCTCTTTAAATAATCATAAAAGTTAATAATTTTTGTTGTTTAGTTAAATAAGGATAATTGAGGAGAATGAAGGTATTAAAAGAAAAGAAATCAATATTTAAGTTTGACGTACGAACGCTTTATTTCAATAAACCTTAACCACGCTTTCTCTCAGACGAATCACTATAAGTACTTTATTAATTAAGTACAATAAGTCACACTTATAACAATCCTCTACGAGGTATCGTGGCCTCTGGCTCTAAAAGGTCTCGCGACCGCACTGATTCTACTTGCAAAAGCAATCAAGCAGATCAGCTCGGTCTCGAGTCGATCCGAGCCGCCTATCGTTGATTAAGAGTAGGGATGACTCCCTCTACTCTTAATCCCCTCTATCACTCTTCGCGCACACGCGTACTCTCATTTCTATGTGTAGCAATCAGTTTCAAGTTCCTTTGTATCTTAAGGAGGATCCGGGCTAAAAAATGCAAAATATTTAATAAAAAAATGACCATTATGCAAGCTGGTTATATTTTTATTTATATAGATATTTTTAGTTACAATCACCGATAAAGCGTTTTAAACAAAGACATAACATGTATTTTGGTATATAAATATTAATTTTCAGCCGATTTAAATCGTAGTTTTCATATTGTTTAACAGTAATTTGCAATCTCTCGGGACCAAAATGAGATATTACAAAAATTTGAAAACTGGAATATTTATAAATTGACATGGAATAATTTTTGACATAAAATATACATATATATATATATATATATATATCTTCAATAAGTGATTTTTTATAAAAATATTACATTTTTATCGTAGTATTATTCACGTCGTATAATAATTATTATTATAATAATATACAAAAAAATATTATCTTAATGTTTTGAACTATTAAAAATGTCGACTTTAAAAAAAAAAAGAAACCGCAGATTTTCAAAATTCATTTTAATATGAAAAATGGTACTATTTGGGAGTATGTATAATCAATAGAGAATGTTCGAAATAGCAAAAATACAGCTTCGCTAAAAAGACATATTTTTTTCCCCTAAATAAGTTATTCAAGGGACTTAGAAAATTTTCTGGATATCGCCGCCGAGTTAAAAAGCATATTTCTACCTGACGCGCTCAAGCGCACTCTCAGTTTTCCCCACACCGCTCCCTAACGGGTTTTCAGACTTACAAGGGGAACCCGAGGAGTCCGAGAAACCGATTAGGCTGAAACTTTGGAAAATGGTTTCTTGTTCGTAAAAATGAAGCTCAGTACCTATAAGTCCTTCAAGTGGACCCTTAACCCACGTACTGCCTCAAAGCAACGTAACTCAGAAATTAAATTTGCTTCGACTGGTATAAAAAGGCAAATAAAAATAGGAAAAATTTCCTTTAATTCTCATTTTATGTGAGTCTTTACCATTTTTCGTTCACAAGTTATGGGTGATTAAAAATAAGACTGAATATTACATCTGAAATAGACTTTAGTTTTTCCACTATTTTTTTAGGTAAAATTGTACTTAAATTTCCATCATCCATAAATTTTCAACGAAATAAGCTAACGACTCAAATAAAAATGAAAATGAAAGGAAATTTTTCCTGCTTTCATTTGCTTTTCCATACCAGACAATAGCAATTTTAAATGCTGAGTAATCTTGATTTGAAGCAGCACCTGTTTTTCGTATATTTTGCTTAATCTGTCATTATCTTCGAATTTAGGGTCCATTTGAAGGACTTATAGGTACTGAGCTTCATTTTTAGGTACAAGAAACTATTCTCCAAAGTTTCAGCCAAATCGGTTTCCCGGACTACATGGGTTCCCCTTGTTAGTGAAATGGAGAAAAAAATTGTCTCGATAGATCGCTAAAGAATTAAATGTGCAATACAATTAGATAAACCAGAACTCTGTATAAGCTCGGTGTTCTGAAATATCCAGGCTTTTCAAATTTTTTTCATAGAAAAGAAATATTAAAAGTAGTTATTGAAGAAATTCATTTTATATAGACAGAAATGAATGTAGATTGGGCTTTTATAGAGAAACTTGAATATTAGCAAATGAACCTGAAATTTTTATTATATGAATGTAGGATTATATAGATAAAATTCGATTGAAAACCGAAATATATTTTATTTATGTACAAATATATAACAAATGACATATAATTTGTATTATAAATATATAATATATACAAAAAAATATATAAAACATGATTCAAAATATATAAAGTATACAAATAGAAATTATACAATTCAATTATTAAATGTGTTTTGATGAAAAATCAATGACCGCATTTTACCTACTGCATAGGTAGGATCATCCATTAAATTGATTTTATAACGGTTCCAGAATATGGTGAACTTTCGATGCAAAGATTCGCCGGCCTGTTCAGACCATAATCCCAAACCTGAACAATGTAAATATTGTACTCTGCTCAAAATGATTCAGTAATATGTGTATTTTTAAAGATTCGGAAACGTCAGTCGTATCAAAAGTTCCGTTCAATTCTTTTATATTGCTCGTCAAATTTTCCTTGTTTAGATACCTAGTTGAAAAACAGCATTCCACAACTTTGTTCATGACTTTGAAAGTACAAATAATAGGTTGCAAACGGAACTTTCCAAGGTTTGAATATATTTCATGATCATTAAGCATATCAGCATTTTTTTAAAGTTTGCGACATGCATTCTCCTCGAATATCTCACTGTGATAACTCTTTGGTATAACCTTCATCTTATTTGGCCAAAGTAGTGCTCTTTCTTGACCAACTATTTTAACTAAACCATTACAAAAGAGTTAGTTGACGAAACCTTGTAAAAGGTGGAGTTCAAGCACAGGGCAATTACACAACACAGTAAGATTGGATTTTTCTACAAACAGAGGAGTATTAACTGTACTACGGAAAAATTCAGCTTCTTTCTTATTATTTTTACCAGTATCACAAAATTTCATGCAATCCGCATTCAAATCACCATAAGTTTTTAGATTTTTTTATTCATCGTCTGCGTTTGAGGAATTGGTATCAGTACTAATAATTATTTTTTTTTTTTTCATTTTTCTCTTCTGAAGTAAATTCTTTTTAACCAGACTTCAAGTCTGATAAAGTCACAAAGCAATATAAATAGTTGCTAAAGCTGTTTGCTGCCCATTAATAATTAACAAAAGGTTTAGGTCAGAAACAAATTGAAAGCTTATGTTATTGATTTTGGTCAAATTAAACAATATTTTGATATTTTCATAGTTCTCCTTAATTTTTGAAACAATACATAATAAAATAGTCTTATAAACGCTTGACAATAGCGAGTTTTTGATGGTCTTTTTTCTTTTTGCAGATTGACATCGCTTTCTTTGAAGTCATTAATATAGCCTTCTGAAAGAATGGAAAGTTATACTTTAAAAAACTCTTAGCCTCCATCAGCCATCACTTTAATTTTATAATTACCAATTATGCTTCTTTCACTCAATATAATTTCCAATAAATTTTTGGCGTCGGCTCAAATGACAGGTTTTGCTTCTTTGAATTTTGAATTTTCGACTTGAAAATCGCAATTTGAATGATTGTATACCTTTTCAAATATTTTTAACTTTATTGAAACATGTTCTCTATAATTTTTTGGAACAGACTTTTTTCCGGCGTAAAGCCTTAAAAAATTTGTCATTTTTTTCATATCAGTATTTGATATGTTCATGTGATTTTGACAATCATCTAAATCTTGACTGGGAAAGAAAAAATCTGATTTTTTGTTTGAATCAAAATGAAGTTTTAGTATTTTTGAACTGCTAGTTTGTAAGTCTATTTCTTTTTGCGATTTCTCGGAATTCTTTGTACTCTGAGATTTCTTTTTAATGAGTGAGTTATCATTCTTTCTTTCACAGATTCAGTTACTGTTTTGACTATATATTGAAATTTTCTTGGATATTCCGAACACCAACGCAGTTATGATTTTGACCAGATCTTCTGATTTTTTTTTAAAACACATTGACGCAGCATATTGACCGTTTACAGGGTTAATTTCAATACCGAATTCACGCTTATTACCTGCATCTTGTTTATTTTTCATATTTTTATTTTTTCTTACTTCTAAACAAATATAACAATTTTATACTTGACTGAACTTTCTCGTTTCATTTTGAAGAATAATACTTTCATAATTTGGCATGATTAACGACGGACGCTTGGTGCTATTTTTATCACATTCAAAAAGCGTATTTCGATAAGTATTACAAATACTATTTAGAAATCTTGAGTCGTTGATATCAAATTTTTGATCGTCATACTTTTTGATTAATTTCACACAATCTCACTTATTTTGTAGTGTTCTATTTTTTTTTGACCTGGAAATATTTTTTTACCACAACAAGCACAAATTTTACGTCTATTCACTTCATGGCTACTTACAAGAGTAATTGTTTAACATTCAACACTGTAGTTTAATAATTTGGCTGCGCTGACCGAAATCAGTACTGAAGGTCGTAAATAATATAACGTTAACATTAGTCGGAAAAGCATAACTTAAAGATTGGTTTACTTGTGCTTGTACTTGAATTAGCGATTGACTAATAGATGATATGCTTTTGTCGCTGACACTGCTTTCTTGCCGTCGATTTTGCACAGACCGTGTCGCGGTATAGCGCAAAGGTGAATCGAACAATCGTATTCGAAGTAAAATTTTACCTTCTCTCGTTTGGTACAAGCCATTTTATCGTAGACTAAGCCGTTCTCGAGATATAAGCAAATAAATCTTTCAAACGCGGTTTTCGCATACTCCGGATTTAGAAAGCTGCAAGATTCAAAATGGGCTTTTTCGACCTCGACTTACGCAATATCCAAAATGCAACAATTCGAGTACCAAGTTGATTTCAGGCCGATTTTTACTGCACTTAAACACGGCATTTCCACGTAGACTATCGACTATGTCAAGGTTTGAGGTTATGCTAGCCACTTTTCGTTTTACGTTTCTGTATCTAATCATATTTGAATGAAATCGGGAGCAGCGACAGAAAATGTATTTTCGATCATGCCTCTGCGGTTATATTTCTTTTTTATCACACTATTCAATAAGATAATGTGTTTCGGATTGTCGAAGTAGAAGAGCCTTTTCCCTGCACTGCACTTTTGCATGGATTCTAAGCTAATGGTCTCTACTTTTACAATATTTACTTTTACACGTAGCTTTTCTCTAAAAGTATTTCGTTTTGAGATTATGTATACATAAGCTTTATTTCTTGTCGCTGCATATGGAACTCCAATAGCTGAGCTTTCAATCTGCATGGATGGAACGCGAAACACGGCGTTTCAAGCTCCATCTACGTAGACTATCGGCTGCAAGAAGATTTGAAGTTAGGTATCAAATACATAGAATGTATAAACAGTGTTCGGCGTAGCTTTATATAAAAGCATGAGTGTCTGATGAAAAATATTGGTTTCAAAAGATACTGTATGTGTATTGTATAAGTGTCCTAGCTTTGTAGAAAAACAGTAATTTTATCTTAATGAATATCTCTTTAAAAGACACTACACTTATAGTGTAGAAATATTACGTGCAGAATATGTATGTAATTTAAATGATAGTTTTGTATAAAATCGAGAATGCCTCATGGTGATTATTCCTTAAAAATTTATTACACGTACAGTATATGAGTGTCACATGTATAAAGTGCACACTTAGAGCACGTAATAATTTTGTAAAGAAGCAGCAATTTTATCATAGTGAATATAAATATAAAAAATTACTACACGTATGGTGTAGAAATATTAGATGCAGAATTTGTGTACGTAGATTGCACGTTTTAGCTTTGTATAAAAACAATAATTGTATCAGAGTGAATATCAATGAAAAAAATTACTACACGTATAGTATGGAAATATTAGATACAGAATTTGTGTACGTAAAGTACACATTTTAGCTTTGTATAAAAGCAGTAGCTCCTTCATACTGAAGGTCAATTAAAAAAATTGCTACACGTATATTGTAGAAATATTAGATGCAGAATTTATATACGTAGAGTGCACGATTTAGCTTTGTATAAAAGCAGTAGTTTTATCAAACTGAAGATCGATTTTAAAAATTATTATTACTCGTATTGAGTAAGTGTGGAATCTACAGAGTTTTGAGGTGCTTACATGTTTAGTCTAAATATGTGACTCTCTGGCGCTTCTATCTCATTCTTATTTTCAGGTTAATATGCACCAGCTGGTAAAACAATAAACTAACCTACAAAAGGTTTTTCGTACTCCGGCATCCGTTTAACAGACAATTATCCATTTTTTCTTTTTAACTTTTGACTTTGTATCGTTTATGTAATAGTTCTGAGAAAAATTTAAAATACGGTTTTCTTATAGTTTAAAATCTCTTGTTTCTTACTTCTGCGCCACAATTAATCTAAAAATAAATTTAAAAAAGTTATAATTTATTTTTAGACAAACGCGTGGTTTTGAGGTTTTTAAATTCAATATTTAAATACGAAAAAGTTCTTCTATGTCTCTATAATCGTGTACAACTGCGCACTGTTTAAGACGTTATTGATATTTTTTTTTATTTCGTTCATAACAAGTTAAAAAGTTGTATTTCAAATATTGGAAATAGTATTAAACACTGTAATTCCAAATTATGCAGTGTACAAAATTTGTTGCTATTGATCCCACTAGTTTCTATAGAAAGCTTCCCTTCTAAGATTTAATTTTTGTTTTGGTCATCTCTGTATGATTTTTTAAAGCCAACAATTCGAAGTTAGAAAATGTTATGATCTTAAACTACAAACGTAGATACTGCCACGTTAGTGCAACGTACAAATATATCAGATATGACTATTTTTTATACTGCTATATCTCGCTTATGAAAATCGCACAAAATTAATCATGAAGGAAATTAGAGTTTAAAAGATACGATTCTTAATGAAATTATTTAGATTTTTGACAAAATTTTTGTTCAAATTGTATATTGCCAAAAATTGAACGCTAGGTGCTTTGAGCATTTAACATTATTTCCAATATTTAAAGTTCAAGAGCAGATGCCTTATACGCATTCGTGTACAAATATAAATACATAAAAAGACACTTTTGAAGCTAAAAATTGATTTTTTAAAAAGAAATCTAAAAAATCAAGATTTTTAAATCAATGTCTAGACCCATTCTGTCACTGGCGTCGGAGAGATACGACTTTCATCCATTGAAAAATCTCATTTTGGAATTTCTCCAGAATGTTTGCGTAAAAAGTTTCAGCGACGAGAGTTGAGAAGAAAAAAATGGACATTTGACCGTTAATGGGTTAATTGCCATATTTGAAATTATCAAGCGTTACCTTTAAATGTTTTAGAGTATGACAATATAAAATTTTCTGTCACACTTTTGATATTTTAATTTGCGGCAAATGAACTCCTATTAATTTGTGTAACTGAATTATTTTTATCAAGCAATACAGACCTTGTAGTTTTTCCTGCAGTACGTGTTGCCTAAAATTGTCACTGCTATCATTTATATTAATTTCTAGTTTTATTGAAATATTATGAAATCAATTGATCGTTTAATATTTTTACGAAATCTTTTTAATTTTCAGTATCGCTTGGAAGTTCACGTTCAGCGACTCCAGCATTTTCATCGCCTATTGGTCAATCGTCAATAAGTCCTTGTGTTAATATATCTCCAATTTCATCTCTTGGAATAAACCAAAGCAATGTTTTCATGCCAATATCCAACCCTGGACAAAGTATTGCACAATTGGCATCACCAAATATAAATAAATGGAAACAGTCACCATCTCAAAATAATTACTTTATTCAATATAATGATCAGCCAGTTATTAAACCAGAACCAAATCGTATGATATATTCTAGAAGACTATCGCCACAAATTTTAAATTCTGCAAGTATTAATACGAGTGTAATAAGAATTTCACCTGTTGGCTGTCGAACAGCTAACAGTAATCAAAATTTAGATCTTACGTGGTCCGAGCAAAAATCTTTTCTAAGACACACAGCAACAGCTTCAGTAGCTCAAGAGCAGCCTGCAGTTATTCTTCAAAATGCTTTGACAGCTACTCAAGTTTATCCAATTTTTTCTGACATTCCTGACCTGCAAAATTTACAATGCTCTCAATCATTATCAAGATCACCATTGCACAATCCAATAACTACGCTTAAAGAAAAAAATGAAGAATCACTTGATTGTGAGCATTCACCTAGTAATTCAAATCGATCTTCAATTTACAACAGTAATCACCAGTCAGAAACTGATTTTTTGGTCATTAAAACTAATTCAAATGTACCTGCGCTACATAAAGTACATCGAGAAGAAGATGAATTTAGACAAAATATCGATAATGCTACTTCTACTCAAATTAGTACATATCCTATGATAAATCAAAATGCTCAGTCTCAATCTCCGCTTTATTTACAAGATCAACCTATACATTTAACCAATGAATTATTGCAGCAGACAAATAAGAGTACTTTGAACGAGGTAATAATTAGAAATATAAATATTATTTAACGATATCGCAACATTGATCTCATTAACAGTAGTAACAATAACATAAACAATAAAAATCTCAATTTTTTTATACAATAACATTAACAATATTAATAATAATAATCTTTTTTGTAAGGTTGTAAGAGCAGCACGCTAACCCATAGTGAACTTAAAAATCCAAGTAAACGAGCCCGGCCCCGCTTTTTGCATTTCTTTCGACTGGGTTATGTGATTAGCCCCATGGGCTCTTCCCCCTTAGTTTAAAATTGAACATATCACTTGAAAATAATGTTTCCATTACTTAAGGAAATAAATCGGTGTCGAAAAATCGAAATTTTTTTATGTCTATTTCTATAGCAAGTTTCTGTAAAATCTGTTTGTCGAAATTCGACTCCTTTCAGAAGTTATAGATGAAAATATGAAACAATCAATTTACTAGATTTTGAAAAAATAACCAATTCGAAGGATTTTTATTATTTATGAAATAGAATTTTATAAATATTCTAAAAAAGTTGATTTAAAATTTTAATTTGTATGAAAGACGATAAATGAATTATTTTCTACTCCATATTATGATCAAGTGGACTCGACCTTCATCAGCCTTCATGTGCCTCACTGCACTTGAATCCGTTCCTGTTCTTTTGATTACTTAGTCATTTAATATTCTCAATACCGTTACATACGCGGTCTCTGTTTCGTTGTAAACTCTCCCTTGTATTTACCTTTAGTATTGAATCAATGTCAATAAATGCAACTGCATCGTGTGCTATCAGCTGCAAGTATATTTTTAACTGCACTTTAATGCAACTCGGTATTTGCGCGTGCAGTAATTAGTATTTTTAATATTTTTCATAAACTAGACACTAAACCTAAAAGTGTGAAAAATGGTAGTATAAAGTGTAAAAAAAAATTTTTTCACCCTTTATAAAGTGTAAAAGACCCATTTTAATCTTTACAAAGGGTAATTGATAGATTTCACACTTTATAAAAATTTACTTCATATATTCACACTTTATAAAAGATTAAAATGTACATTTTACACTTTGCATAAGTGGAACGTCATGGCCTCTTTTTCAAAAGTTTTTACAAATAGCTAAAAATAATAGCTAAAAAATAGGTCATGAAACTTTTAATTAGAGTAATCTTTTTAGTAATAAGCAAACTCCTTTTTAAGGTAAATAAATAATTCCAATACAGTTATTTCCTGACAGTGACTAAATGAGTGCATTTTTACTTTAAACCAGTAGCTTTTCAGATCCGCCCTGGCGTGCCGGAACACATGTCATTCGTCGCATAAAGTTTAAGCACGAATAAAAGTAGGAAGAGAATATTTTTCACTTTTTAATTTTAAAATGGCGGACAAATATAGCGTATGGAATATTTAAAGAATGGTTCATTCTTCATGAAAAGTTTCTTCGCTTAATTCAGTTATATATTTTAATCATTATTAGAAAAATTCTAAGAAAAAATCATTAAGAAACTTTTCGATCCGATCAGTAATTACTGAGAAATAATCGATTGAAAATCAGTCAATCGCAAGCGGAGCACGAGGAGAACAAAATGGGGCGGCTCGCCAAGTACCGCCCGGCTGCCGGCCGTCGCTGTGCCGTCTACTTGATTTTTAAAAACTTATAATAAATTCATCATTTTGACATAACTCCCAGCGCTTCTCGAAAATCATGCTTAGCAGCATTAAAGATTGGTATACCATCTAAATAAAAATGTACGCTTGCAAAGGAAGAATAAATCATAAACATGCGCAAATCCGTATTTAGTTTCAGAAACAGTTTGAAATTCTCATTAGTGAATAAATCTGATTCTTTTCCTATTAATTCTTTTTAATTATTAATAAGCAAGTGAAATTTAATCTTTTAATTATGTACTAGTTCATTGATAAACAACGAAAGTTGTAAACATTATCTAAGTTATTCTAGACAGTTGATTTTAGAGAATTATTTCATTTGTTGAGTCTTCCCGAGTGCCTGGAAACGGGCGCAGTAACTGGCTTGAAAAAAGATTTTCACACCATCTTCAGCTTCCGACTTTCACCCTATCGACCTACTGTGCTTCCTTTCCAAGGTACTGGAGAAGATTGCATACTCCCAAATCACCAACTATCTCTCCAGGACCGGCATTCTCGATCCTTTGCAGGCAAGGTTTAGACAGCATGACAGTACTCAGACAGCCCTGCTTAAGCTGACTGATGACATACGAATAGGCATCGATAGAAGGATGATCACTTTGCTGTTGCTCTTCGACATCAGCAAGGCGTTTGACGCCATCTCTCCTTCGAGACTGCTGAGTAAACTGCGCGATCTCGGGTTCTCGAGGTCTGTACTCCTATGGAGTAAATCATATTTATAAGGCCGTACTCAACGCGTATTCTCTAAAAATGGTTGTTCTTCGTAGATTAAGACAAATTTAGGTGTGCCACAGGGGTCGGTCCTCGGGCCTTTGCTCTTCAGTTTCTATATCAATGAACTTAAAAACCTCTTTGATTGTGGGGCAGTCAAGCATATACTGTATGCTGATGACCTCCAAATTTACATTCAAAACGTGCAGATAAACTTCTGGAGGGAGTAGCTCGCCTGTCTGATGCGGCACAATTGATCTTCAGGTGGGCCGAGCGCTTGTCCCTATGTCTCAACTCTGGCAAGAATAAAGCAATTTTGTTTGGTTCTCGAAAATATGTTAATGATTTAGTAAAAATGGGATTGCTAGACGTTATATGGAGGGTGGAGCGCTCGTGCTTTTCTCTACGGTCGTAAGTCTCGTTGTTACATTAGATATCAAATTAACGTGTGCCATCGAGACTTTACGCATAAGGCTGGTTAAAGCTCTAGTCTTACCCCATCTTGACTACAGCACTGTAGTGTGTCTTGACGCGTTCGATGAGCAAAAAACACGATTACAGAGACTGAATAATAAATGTGTACGATTTATATACGGTGTTAGGAGGGATGAGCACATCACCCCTAATTATATTTTGCTGCCATCCTTACGTATAAAATCCTTCAGCTCAATGAACCAAGTTATTTAGCGTCATTGTTCCATAAACACCAGTCCAGGAGCACTAGCAGGGGTGTTGAACAAGAACTCTCGGTGTCAAGAGTGCGCACGGAATCTGGTATGCGATCTTTCCAGGTTCAGTGTGCGCGCTTTTGGAACTCTCTTCAAGACAATCTGCCCAACCTTCCATCTTTGCGCGGATTTAAGACGGCGGTCCTTAAACACCTCCTTGAAATCGATTCCTAGTCACCTAGAGTTAAAACTCAGGACTGTTAAACACACAAATCCAGACTTACACCTCGCACTGGGGGCAATCAGATGAGTTTGTGTTAATTTATTTTGTTTTGTCCCTATAACATCCTAGAATTAAACGGAACCTTGAATATCAACAATTATTATAGTACGAGGGGATAAATCTCTTATTTAAAGCTTTTTAGTATTTTTGGATTAAGAAATTGAGTAAAATAATGGAAAAAGTCTGGACAGCATGGCATTTCATCTATCCGTGTATCGTTTTTTTCTTGTGTCACTTTTCCTGCTAAAGTGTGCAGCTAGGATTAAAAAAAAAATATTCGCTTAGAAACTAAGCGTATCTCTGTAGCATTAAAATGAAGCTTGGAGGAAAGAAATTATTGTTTTAAAGAACTTCAGTATTTTTGGAAAGACAGCGTGGCATGGTTTTTCTTCGCTCTTAATTCAAAAAGTTTATCAAATAATGAACGTCAGTTCATGGTATCTCATTTATAAAAATAATGAATTTATTATAAGCTTTTGACAATCAAGTTTTTGCGACATCCTATCGCGCCTTTTATTTTTCGGTGAACCTACGACTGATGAATGACGGTGTTGAAAGAGAGACGGCGTAGCGACGGCCGGCAGCGGGGAGGTACTCGACGGCCGTCCCACTATGTTCTCCTCGTGCTCCGCTTGCGGCTGTAGCTCTACGCCTATAGGCGCGATCGACTTTTGAATCGATTATTACTCGGTAATTACTGATCGGATCGAAAAGTTTCTTAAGGGGGGGTTATGGTTTTTAGGGTCAAAAAAAATCGTTTTTTTTTATTTTAGAAAATGAATGTACAATATCTGAAGAATGTTGTGTCAAAATTTCAAATCAATCGGAGCAAAACTCACAGAGTTATAGCGCTATAAGCGCTCGCCGCTCCAAAGTTGCTACCTGCCGTGTTCGAGCGCGCGCTTTACTACCG
>UELV01079092.1:0-13838 GCA_900490015.1 Megastigmus stigmatizans | reverse complement strand
GAGAGAGAGAGAGAGAGAGAGAGAGAGAGAGAGAGAGAGAGAGAGAGAGAGAGAGAGAGAGAGAGAGAGAGAGAGAGAGAGAGAGAGAGAGAGAGAGTTAATTAGGGAGGGGGAGATGGCGCGATAGGAGAATTAGATCGCACCGGCAGATCGTTTTCCGCCGCGAGAGAGAGCACTCTAGCCATAATCGAAACGCGCTATTCGGTGTTTGTGAGAATGTGTGCGTGTGAACCACCAACGAAGCCTTTATGTATTGCACTGGACTGCAGCCAGTGCAATTTTCCTCGACTACGGAGATAGAGCGAGAAAGAGAGCGAGAGAGTGGTCAAAAGCGCAACAAAGAGTAAGTACACGAAGTACTGTGTAAAACGGCTTGCAAGCGGAAAGCCGTGCAAGAGTCTGTGTGCGTGAAATACGCGGCCGTTTCCCGCCTATTAATAGCCTTCTCGGTTCGCGGTTTTTGTGTCATTTTTGTATGTAATAGTTGATTCGTTTTACTCGATAATATACGCAATATCAATAGATTCACGTCGTTCTTATTTATGCGATATTACCTTAATTCGTCCCGTTAAAAGCGTTTCTACTGTGCATTCAATCTGAGCAGCAGGACTTGCGAGCATTGCACGGTGCTCGCAAGTAATATTTCTGAACTACGGAAAACGAGACTCTTCAAGAGACTCTCGAGATTGTCAACGAGAGCTGTTGGAGATTTAGAAAAAAGCTTTCTTTTCTTTGTTATCGGCTGAGAATATTAATTTTTTGATTTTTTAAGTACTAGAACATCGATTTAAACAATTAAAAACTTATTTATTGCTGCAAACACATAATCCGAATTTTTATTAGTTGAAAAAAAAAGCTCAACTATTCAGTAGCGTTAAAAAAACTTTAAATAATTATTAGAAACTTAATTAGTTTCAATTTCATAAAGTTCTATTGTCAATGTGAGTGCATTTACATTTTTCTTCTCTTCATATATCAATAGTTGTAGTGGCACTATGGCGCGTCAAAACAAACTTGACCTTGAGACAGGGTCATTTACCTCTAACAAGGACAGGTTTGTTTTGACGGGCCATAACGTGCGCCACACACGCACAAACTTGACCTTGAGACAGGGTCATTAACCTCTCGCAAGGACAGGCTCATTTTGACGGGCTATAGTGCCACACATGTACACTGCAGTCACGCACGCGCACAGTCACACACACACACAGTCACACACACACGCACGTGCACACACACGCATGCAGACACACTCAGAACGCACGCTCGCAGGCACACGCAGACACGCACGCTCGCATGCATGCACGCACACACATACACATACGCGCACGCACGCACGCACGCATATGCATAGGCGAAAAGAGAGAGAGATTTAGCTACCCAAGTCGTGTTGTTCACTCGGCGACGGCTGCATAGAGACTGAATGCGATGATGGCTGTAGCTAGACCCCCACCACCACCTTCCCCCACCTACTACAACTACATATTTGGCAAGATTGCAAAATTCAGCATAGCAACAGTTACTACTATTATTATTATGATGGCTGCAGCAAGCCCCCACCCCACCACTTTCCCCCCACCCACTACAACTGCATATTTTGCAAGTTTGCAAAAATCAGCATAGCAACTGTTATCGTTCTTATTATTACTACTACTAGTGTAGGTATGTTGAGCTTATATACGAGATAGCTCGTAGATAAGCACTTATTATTAACACATGAATTCAAGATAAATCTAAGCCCCTTGTTATTATCTAGCAAGTTATCTATAAATCCTGCTGTGTCGCCATACCACAAAATACTCGTCAAATGTGATTTTTTTCCGCAGGACCATAATTAAGCAAAGTTTCAATGTACGATCTGAAGGCATAGTCGTTATTTGGCGACGTAACAGGCTTATAATTAAATAATACATCAACCTGATTGAATTTTAATATTATTATTTTAATAAAAAGGAGTTGAAATTAAAGAAGGATGAGGGAGTGGTAGGATATGAAGGAAAACACACAAATTCGCGGGAAACAAAAAGCACATTTGATTCGGCGTAAAACCCTCACGGAATTGAGGGAAAACCCGAAACAAGCGTATTTGTAATTTATTTAACCAGAGTAATACATTTGTAATGCATGTATTGTTAACAACAGGCATACATAATATGTCTGAGGTAACAAAACATCCTATAGAGGTAGACATAGCTACCTGTACATATGTCCAGCAATATAATAATAATCTTATAAACTAACTTAATATCTAACATTCCATCTTCTATGAATAAACAAATAACAAAAATTAGACAAATCTCAATCATAACCAAAACAAAGGTAAACATAACTATTCGATATATTATAGTTTAGAATATATTATTTTTAATCCATTTCTTTAATTTTATCTTATTATATTTTTTAATATTATCCAAGATTTTTAAATTTGGATTAGTTCTCGGTAAACCATTAAATACTTGTATTGCTCTAATGTAATTGTTTTTATCACTTACAGCTTTTGAACACTTAAGTGGTCTTATTATTTTATTTCTTGTTTTATCAGAGGATGTTACATAAGCACTACTAAGTTCAATATAGCAATAAGATACCCTTTCGTAGACAAAAATTTGTTTTAGACTCAGAGGAGTGTCTTGATCAAAAGTATTTTTGTTTATTACTTTAAGGAGCCTGCTCTGCATTTTTTGTAATAAGTCTAGATTATTTTTATAAGATCCTCCCCATGCAATATTTCCATAGCGGATTATACTATGGAAAAATGCATGGTATATCATCTTAAGCACATCAGTTTGCATGTATTTCGACAGTTTATACATTATAAATATTATATTATATATTTATTTTTTTTTAATTATATATTCAATATGTTTATTCCACCTTAGATTGTAATCAAAATTGATACCAAGATATTTACAAGATTCTACCCTACTTAGTTTATTTCCCTGTATATAGATATTCATATCTGTAGGAACACTATCACAGTAATTTCAAAAAGTTACATATACTAGTTTTTTAATATTTAGCGATAATTTGTTTAGAGCCAACCAAGTAGCTGTATCATCTAAGTACTTATTCATTTTCTTTTCAACTTTTTCCCAAGTATCATCCGTTGAGATGATAGCTGTATCATCAGCATATGAAATGTACCCTCATTTCCATCTGTCAGCAGGTCATTAATATATATTATGAATAGAAGTGCACCAAGTATAGTACCTTGCTGTACACCTATAGTTATTGGTTCATAGTCACTTGCAATTTTTCCTATTCTCACTTTTTGTCTTCTGTTGCTTAAATAGTTAGCTATAAGTTTGTGTGCATTTCCTCTTATACCGTAATTATATAGTTTATCAAGTAGAATAGCATGATTGACAGTGTCAAATGCCTTAGCCAAATCAAGGAAGGTTATTGTTATTGGTTTGCTTTTATCCAATTTATCATATATGAAGTTTGTAATCTAGCTAAGTGCATCTTTAGTACCGTTTATACATTTATTTATAGATGTATTATAATTACATTGAGAAAATTT
Organism: Megastigmus stigmatizans; assembly: GCA_900490015.1. NCBI lineage: Eukaryota > Metazoa > Arthropoda > Insecta > Hymenoptera > Megastigmidae > Megastigmus > Megastigmus stigmatizans. The sequence goes on along the minus strand of UELV01079092.1, from coordinate 10,315 downwards.
ATGATGTCCTAAGCATTTGATGCAGCTTATATTGTTTTTACATTTATATGTTTTGTACCCATATCTTCCACAATTGTAACAGGGATTTATATTTATTAGATCCCACACCTTACAACTTTGATATCCAAGAAATATTCTATTTTGGTTATCTATAGTATGTTTATATAATTCTTTTGGTACTTCAATTATAATGCTTGACTTGCCTGTGTCCTTATTGAAGTTTATGTGTAGTATTTTATATTTGTCTTGATGGTTATCAAAATTTCTCATATTTAAGTCTTTCTCTAATTCATCAGAGTTCATTTTTGTGTAGTTGTCCACTCCAATTATTCTCATTTTCGGAGATTTAATTTTATCAATAACTGCTTTATAATTTTTTGAAAGTTTTACTGATAATTGATCAAATGTTGCTCTTGCATTTTTTTCATCCATACTGTTTATTTCTATTTCATTTTCATTCACTCTTTTCACTTGTTTAACTTGTATATCTTTTTCTTGAACTAATATATCACAAAGTTCTCTTAATAACTCTTTGATGTTTTTACTATTTCTGTCAAGGTTTTTTGCTATTATTTTTGGTGTTCTTTTACTTCTACTTGGTGTCTTATTATTTATTGCTTCCGCATATGTTTTTTGCTACTGATTTATTGTTTCTGTGTTATCCTCATTTACTTTCAATAATTTTGTTAAAAATATATTTTTCTCTATAAGTTCTTGGTTTAGTTGTTTGAGGAGTTTGTTTTCAGCATATAAATTATCCAAATCAGCATTTTCTGCCAATAACATGGTGTTTATGTTATCCTCTTCTTTTGTTTTGTGTGCATTATCTGTTATATTAGATATTTCAGTTAGTATTTGTTGTTTAATTGTTTCCTCTTTTGGCTCTTTATTTGCGCAATTACTATTTTTGCTACCTCATTAAGTTCAGCTTCTTTATCTTTTAAGGTTATGTTTAGCTCCACGTGGTTCGGACATATAACTAATACATTTCTAATATATTTTTTGTTGTTAAGCTTATTAAAATTACTTTTATGATATACATTTTCACACACTATACAAACTACTAATGATACCTTTTGTTTTGGATGGCATGTATATTCTTTATCACTATTTTTATCAGGAAGCTTGTCGGGAGACAGTTCATCTCCCGACGCCATGATGGAATATATATCTTTATTTATTAATGCAGCTAATATTTTTACAATGAGAGTTATTTCGCTAAAGCGACGCAATTATACAATAACGCGATGAAACGCAACGCAAATTACGAACGGAACAATAAGTTGCCGCGTACTGCGCTCGCCCTGGAACGGGTCACGTCGACCAGGCGCACGTGGACACCATCCCCACAATTTACACCTAATTTCTCACCTCAACGCTCATTCGCAAACTCACACACACCCACGTACAATGCACGCGATAGCGATTCCCGATACTACCGAAGATCTATCGTAACGCGAGAGAAAAACGTGAATCTAATCGCCAAAAAACGATAAAACACACACGATACCACACGATTAATTCTGGCAAAGTTAAAGAAGTTTACTCAAATCTACGTCCAATCTCGTCGACGGTTTGAATTAGTCTAGTTCCCGCCAGCACACAGTGGCGCCGCCGCGTGTGTACTTGTGTTTGAGAACAAATAAAAATAATTTTAGGCGGCAAAAATGGTACAAACACTGACTGAACAGTGAGTGCATAAAATTATTCACAGGTACCACAGTCGCGTTTTCGGGTATTGTACCAGTTGGCGATATATGCATGCGTACACTCAGTACTGTATGAGCCAAATCCACATACTCGACATTTCTTGGAATGGTGAACTCTATTGACAACTGATCGGTAAGCGACGATATAGGTTTGTACTGCACCCAGTGAGAGTTTTCGATGGCTGTCTGCGTCGTCGGCAATTCAAAGAGCGATAATTCAGACTTTAATGATTCACAAGAATGAGTGTGTAAAAACGCCATGTTGTGTCAATTTTCAATAATATCTTGTACAGAGTGAACTTTGTTTATTTTTCCAGTCTGTTTCTTCCTGTTTGCCTTATCGCCTTTTCTGCAATTTTTCTTCTTCTTCTTCTTCTGTTCTGTTTTACTCTTACTATATTAGGAGATACTCTGTTCACAACCGCCGACACTGAGAGACTGAGGTTTCTGTGTGACGCGCCTTCTTTTATACTCCGGTTCATCTACCATATCTCCACTAACGGCCTTCATTTTAAAAAGTCTCATGTCTCCCTCTCCTATACGTTTACGAAGTGACTCGTTGAGTGGTTTATGATGTGTGCCAATGTCAAGCACAATGTTGGAAGCACTTTGGGTAGCCTATTTACTGGCTTTCGCTACTCCTTCTTTGAGTTTGTCCTTGAGTTTGGGCATTGCGCGTCGGTATAGGCCTTTCATAAAGCCACCTATCCCTGCACCTAACTGATAGGAGTATTTGCTACTACTACAGTCACTAATACCTATGGTGTGGACCGGTTGGCTAAAATTAGTAGAATTGCCAATCTCACCAGCCCCATCACCACACTGTTCAATAAATAACTCTCTGTACGAAGGCATTTTAGCTGATGCGCTTGAAGTGAAGTATCACCGTCAATAGTCCTTAGTCATTCTGCATAATGAAACCGGGTGCGGATTTTCTTGCGTACACAGCACCCTCCTTCTTATCACCGCTTACGTGCTGAAATGTGAGAGGTATTTGAATCTCTGTAAGCCCCACACCCCACTCGCCATATAGGCAAAAGTTTTGCGGACGCTGCGTGGTAAAGTTCGTGGCTGTGTTGTCCGAAAATACATACATACTGTTTTTGCTCGACAGAACAACGTAATTTCGTCCCTCATTGTAAGCTTTCCAAATCTTTAGCGAATATCCAAGACTGAATTTTTCAGGATACCCTTTCCAACTCACTAAGTATTGTTTTCATGCTCCTCTACCTTTACTCTCTAGGATCTTCTCGACCTCAAAAGTATCCTCTGTCAAATTTTTGCTCACTCGGCTTAACTGCTCCTCATAAAAGAAGCCATAAATTTTTTCTCCATTGACATCCTGCACGAAATAGACTACCGGCTGTCGGAAAGAGTCGATTCGAATAATTTTAAATAGCTCCAATGTCTAGCCTCCCTTGTATGCTTTATCAAAAGCTTTCCTAGCACGACTGAGGCGCACTAAATCACCAACGCTGTATGTAGGCAGACGTGAATGCTTGACACAGTAGCGCCTCCTCAAATTTTGACAGGCTACAGTCCCATTATATAACGTTACTTTAGCAGGTACCATTTTTATCCCGCTGTACCATGAATTATTGTAGGCCTCAAGAATATTATCTAGCACACCAATGTAGCGCCTAGTATGGAAATGTGTAAAAAAAACGCCAAAAGTGGCCTTTCAATCCGTGCCTTGACATCCGGATACCGAGCAGTACGATAAATAAATTATTTCTCTTTTTCAATAGCTGCTGTACTACGCGACCTATAAATTCTTTATCTTTGTCTGTCTGTAAATATATAAGATATTGTGCTCTTGCGCTGCCATCGTTATTTTTTTTCGCTAGAATGCGCTCAAACGTCTCGGCGACAGCTCTAGATGTCTTGTCTAAAAGAGGTTCCTCTCACGCATACTTTGAGAGCACATCTATGACTACAAGTACATAGGAGTATCGATTGTTATAGATCTTCAAAGATCTAAAGTCAGCTTCAAAGATCTAAAGTCAGCTAAGTCGGCCTCCCACACCTCGACAGGACTAAATACATTGTAGATGCGCCGCGGGAATCGATGCCGCACCAGTCTGTGCAAATTATGAGAATCCTGAGCGTCGAGCCGCTGCGACACCTGCCCCGGACTATATTTGTTACTTACATCATGTACAACGTTATACCCGCCAACATGTTCTGATGGGACACGCAAATCGTAATAAAGATGCTGAAGCGCCTTCTCCAGCTAGCTTTCTCTTAAACACTGATCTTTTATTTCTTCTGACACGCTTACTTGTAACAAGATTTCTAATACATTTATAAAATTTATCAAATACAATTCTGCTGACCATGCAAAAAACGGTCATGATGGCTGCTGCTTTCTTATCGCGATCTGAAGTTTCGGACAACATGCGCGAGAAGGCACTGTCAGCTAATAAGCGGTCAGCTTTGGCATGGTCGTGATTGCCTTTATCAGAGTACGCAATATCATGCTCGAGACACGCTCTGTCTAGTGGATTTATGCCTGTATCGTTACGTGCCAACCGCTCATCAAGATGCGTGCCTGGGCCTAGAAATTCGTAGCCGGGTAAATGCATCTCGAAGGACAGAATGCCGATCAAAGATTTAGAGGACGACGATGGTGTACGCCTGTCGCTTGTACCACTCTCTACGCCATGCTGTCGTCCCCTAGGTGCATCCATGTTCCCAGCTGTATTTTTTGACTGCTTTACCAATCGACTTTTCTTAGGCTGTAGTGCTGGAGCTTTTTGTGCCCACCCCCTCCTCGTGATTTTTTCTTTTCCTTTTTTTTTCACCTTTTTTATAGGCTAAATAGGATGAACCTGTATCGTTGACGCCACCACTTGCCGCCAATACCTCTTCTCCCTCTTTTTCTTCCTCTTCTTTATCAGTTGTATCGTAAGACTCGCCTTGAGACACGAAAGAATCGTCTGATGACGACAATGCATCGACAACGTTCCAGAGAGTCTTATTACCTACGAATTCGCGGGGCACGCACCACACGAAAAGTCTCACATAAGGATCCGCGGCGTAGTCCTCGCTCTTTGGCAGACCTTCGTGAAATTCAATATTCTCACCAAACTCCTTCTAAGTAGGCTGCCATTTCTTGTTCGATCAAACGGTGTGTCACTCAGACGATCAATGTACTTAAGAAAGTTCTTTACAAACACCGTTTTACTGCATGATGTGGGCCCACAAATGATCGATGCCCACGGATGTTTCCAGCGCACATCCAATTTTATGACTAAATAGTTCATACCATCGTCAGTTGTACTGTCTCTCTCGAAGAACTTGACGTGGGCGCACGCGAGAGGGGCACCCCGCCGCGGCCGTTTCGCGGTTGCGCGAGCGTTTCTAGCGCTCGCCAAAGGCCAGCCATATTGTTCGCGTACGCGTACGGCTATAACCCTAGCCGGAAGCTAGCCATATTACTCGCATACGCGAGCGGATACAGTACTAGCCTACACTGCGTGTGCATATGCGTGTGCGTGTGTGTATGTGAAATAATTTGACAGTTATCTTATATTTAAGTAATTTATTGTAATGATTATGCACGGTTTTAGACTTGATAACCGTAAGGATAGCTCTTTTCAAGCGAAACAAAACGTCGTTTAGCATAAATGGGTTCGCAAATTTTACATTCACCACAAATGTCGCACATATTTGACATGTTTTCATCGCCCAAACAAACGGTGTAAACTTGATGAACAACGCATAAATTTGACTCGTGCAATCTTTACCATCGCCACGTACACTCTCTGAGTGGTGCGTTTCAAAGTCATAAAATAAGTATAGCGTAACTTTATTGCTTTTACACTGTTTATGTTCGATAATACGTTGAACGTAACATAAATGATCTAGCAGTTTCCGTGAACTTCAAATATTGCAGAAAATAATGTTGCAACCATGCGGCACTTTATTGTTACTTCGGACCGTTTTACAGCATTTCCTACTAATTTTAATACTCTCGCAGACTGTATGATTTTTGTAGAAAGACTTTGCCTCTAAATGCTTTGAAAAACAGAATTGTCCAAAAAATATTCTCCCACGTTGCGTGCATTCTATTTTACATTGATTAATTTGTCAAGATGAATTTGCAGGCATTGAGAACATTTTTGTGGACATTTATGGTTTTCCTGACAAGTACGAGTTGTGTTCGAAAACTATCCGACTTGCGTTCATATCTTCGGGCCAGAGCGCTCGAGTGGCCTGGGTATGAGCGTAACCAGTAGTCCCTAACGAACTCCTTGAATGCCTTAGTTACCGGTTGGACGCCTAGGGTCGCGTACAGCGTGTGTTTATGTCCAACGTGGTTTTTCCGTTCGTTGCATTTGTTTACTGTTGAAAATGACAGAAAGAAGAGATCAACGAATTTGCATCAAGTTTGGTTTCGATCTCGGCAAGAGTTGTACGGAGACTATTGAAATGATACAGAAGGCGTTTGGGGACAAAAGTATGGGCATAACACAGATAAAGGAGTGGTACAGGCGGTTTAAAAATGACCGCACATCTGTTGACAGTGACCCTCGTTCTGGCCGACCTCTGTTGACAACAACACCGGAAAACACGGCGTATGTGTGACTTGCGATTGAAGGTGATCATCGATTGACTGTTCGTGAACTAGAAAATGCTCTCGGAATACCGAAAAGTACTGATTGGGAAATTTTGAACAAGATGTTCTAAAAAGATTGCGTGATGCCGTGAGAAGAAAACGACCGCGTTTCTAGTCAAGCGGTGACTGGCTTCTTCACCACGATAACGCGTCAGCGCATTCATCGAACCTTGTGCAGCAATTTTTGGTGAAACACAAGATTGTACAGCTTCGCCAGCCTCCGTACAGTCCCGACATAGCTCCCTGCGACTTTTGGTTGTTCCCAAAATTGAAAATGGCACTCAAAGCAAAGCGGTTCGACGGCATCGAGACGATTCAGAGTAATGCGACACGCGAGCTAAAGGCCATTCCAAAATCTGCGTTCGACGACTACTTTAAGATGTGGAAGCACCGTTGGGAGCGTGTGGTTCAATCAAATGGGGACTACTTCTAAGGATGCCACGGCCCGGATGACGAAAAATAGCACCAACGCGGAGATATCAACGCCGGTCGGATAGTTTTCGGACACACTTCGTACATCTCAAATTACAAGCTACGCAGTACGCTCGACTGCCGGAAACTGCAAGTAAACTAAAAATAGGCTGATAATGCTTTTTACATTCGTAATATATTATTCGGAGTGTGTATCTAACAGCATTACCAGTATTATGTACAAATTGTGCACCATCGTATAAAGGCTTGTATCCACGAGAAAACTTTTAAATGAGTAAACAACGATCGCAACGTCAAGAGGGGTGTAATATTGCTGAAATTTCTCTATTTCTTTGATACCACACCCTGGTACGATAATACCCACTGCTTTTACAAGTTTTTCAGCTTATTCCTTCTGATATTTACTTTCGCACCATCTAATTTTATTCCACTTGTTTGGCAGCGCAGCGCTTCGAATTTGGCCACGAATATAATGTGTGTGAGCGGTGACAAATGAGCGAGGGAGGCAAAGACTGACAGTATTATTAATCGTCAGAATTTACCGTTTGGAAACCTAATCCGACGTGAGATTTACACGCCCTCTACCAGCAGGCGCAGAAACACGCAATAACGCAATAACCCATTTCTTCCCAAGCGGCCATTTTACAGTCGATTGGTTTTTTGCCTAAAAAATTATCGAAAAAAAATAATAATAACCAATAGCACTTTTTGGAAGTAAAATTGTCCGCGCTTTACGATTCTGAAGTCAGAATTTCCAAAAATTTTCAAAGGAATTTTCAAAATGGCGGTTTGAATTTAATGAAAAATCAGAAATACATTATAATAATCAACTATAAAATGGCCGCTTGGGAAGAAATGGATTAATGTGACAATGCTTTAGTCCCTGCAGCGAATAAGCGCTTATCAAGTTTCAACTGCCTGGTCATTTAACATAAGGCGTGGATTAATGCACTGCACATGCTACACCATCAACGCTCTTCTGTTCTCCTAATACTTTTATCTTTGTACTATCACTTGAAATCGATAAATATCGATGGTTGATCAATCGATCTATGGTTTGTTTGTTTGTTTGTTTGTGCGTGTGCGTGTGCGTGTGCGTGTGCGTGTGCGTGTACGTGTGTGTGTGTGTGAATTTTCTTCTTTTCGAAAAGTATCATATTCGACTTAAGAGTCTAGGAATACGAAAATCCTGAGTGGTTTTTCAGCAATTAACGGTAGGGGAGCTAGGCCTTTTAGAGATGTAGACTCTGATTTGCGGTCAGTCCACCGCCAGCACCCAGAGTAACCTCGGAGCAAAAAACTTCCTGGTTGAGCACCACTGCCAGATATTTCACTTCGCTTTGACATAAGTGAGTCTTTTGCCTATTTATCGTTAGACCGGCATGTTTAAAGCAGCCTAACCCTATCTTGAGCTGTTCCATATGCTCCTCGAACGTATCTGACATGATGATAACGTCATCCAAATACGCAAACGTGAACCCATCGCATTCTTGCGTGTCGACCATGTCAATCAGGCGCTGGAAGGTCACTCCAGCGTCTTCCAATCCAAACGGCATTCTCGAGTACTGGAAATGTCCCATGCCAGGTACCGAGAATGCTGTTATAGGCTTTGATTCTTCATCTAGAGGCACTTGATGGTAGTAATGTACCTTATCTTCCTTATCTTACGGAAGAAAAGGTACATTACTATCCATTGATTTCCGTCCATTGATTTCATTTGTTCATTAACAATTCTAAAATCAATGAATATTCGATATTTTCCACCGGATTTCTTTACCATCACCACCGGGCTCGACCACGGACTCGATTATGGCTCAATGAGACCCACGTCAAGAAGCTTTCTGATAATACCTCTGTTTGATGTGAAGGGCATTCCTAACATCAATCTTATGGCTTAACCATGTTGTACACCTTAGAGTGATCATTACGTCTCCGACTTCTCTACGAACAAGCTCTTTCACTTATGCGCGTTCTTCTGCGGTAACGTTGTCGAGACAAACAAAACAAACAGAAGTTACAGCTGCTAACTGCAGATCGACTTTCACATTAGCATCCATTAATGTCAATTTTTTTGTGCGCGCATCGTGTACTGAGCCGAATTCCCTCATGAAATTCGAACCCAAGCAACACTCCGCGTCGAGTGCGGGGATAATCGACACTTTGATCTCCCTCGTCCCTCCACCCACTGTAAATGGTAGGTTTACACAGCAAGGCGACGGCACTACTGCTGCCATCCACGAGTTTCGCTCCTGCGTACTTGCTAGCCATTAGTTTACGATTGCATGCACTCGCGAACTGCAAGCCAATCGGACCCATGACAGTTATTGATGCGCCTGTATCATAGAACGCGGAAGTGGAAACCACCCACTTCGACCTGTAACCACGATCTGGCTTCCAGGTTCACCTCCGTTTGTTCGCCAGAGTTTTTAACTTCGCTTGACGAATCTCGGGACATTGCATTTAACGCCATTTAACTGACATTAACGCTTTCTGGGAGAGTAGCAAGCTCATCTACTCTCCCTTTTGTCCGCTTTCCGAAGAGACTGGGAATTTGTGTCTCATTACACCGTCTTTACCACAGCTCCAGCATTTTAACGGCTCTTTGATATGGCTACTCCCTTGACCATTTTTGTTGTTTTGGCCGTTTTGCCCTTTGTATTGGCTGTTTTGGCTATTATTGCCTTTGAATTAGCCTTTTTGTGGGCCTTTTCTATTACTTTGTGGGAAGGGTGGTCTTCCTCCTCCACTTTGCTTGGGCTTTTGTGCCTCACGAACCGCTTTGCCAATCGTATCAGTCGTTTGTCTAAGTGACTCGTGAGCGCTTTGACTAGGTCTTGCAGAGTGCTACTCATCAGCATTTCTGACTTCGTCTCTATTTTCTACTGTGGCAGCTTAGTTGCTGCCACTTTAGCGTTCGGGTTAAGCTTTCCTGCTTTCCCTCCTTACGGTTTATATGCTTCCCCTGGCATCGTAGCTTTACTTGGAGAGAGTGGTGTTCTGTCACCTTTCTCACTCTCCAATTGGTCCTTCTCGGCAGTATCGTCTCTTGAGCTCGAGTCTAGCGGTCAGCATGTTTATTGCATTTCCTTGCTTGACAATCGTCCGCGTCAGACTCGCGTGCTGTCGTCAGATGCTTTCGCAATTTCTTGTATTGCAGTTAACAATACTGCGAAATCTGTCTCCAACTGTGTATTCGTGGGGGATTCATCAAAATTTTCTCCCCTACACCTTTCTTGGCTGCACTTGTGCTTTTCTCTTCACCATCTTGATCCAACTCCATCACTATATTCTTCTGGTACATCGAGAGGGGGTGCTTCAGCCCCTTCTCATAACATTCGTCTTGGATCATTGTAGCGCTTTTCTCTAAGCACATCTCCTCGATGTATGACCTCCTTTTAACTTCTCTTTTGATGCGCACTTCAGTCTAGTCTGAGGCGCCATCTTCCTCAAAATCCGATGCGGTGTAATTCCCTTGCAGCCAATTGTAGCCGATCCGACCTGCTGGAAGGTTCAAAGGCGACTGAATTGCTAGCGACGATGCGCAGAGAGAAGG
>UELV01079091.1:0-15225 GCA_900490015.1 Megastigmus stigmatizans | reverse complement strand
GGTTAGGGGTTGGTCGGTTAGTTGGGGTAGCTCGTTTGCGGCGTAGGATCCAACTATTTCAAGAAAGAACAAACGACTAAAGTCGCTTTCTCCGGGATTAGATGGGTCAGCCTGCGTGTGGTATGGCAAAGGTAGTTTCTAGGGGTGATACACCCTTATAACATTTTTTCTTGGAAAATCCCGAAACACGTCAATTGAAATTTGGAATTTTCTCATAACCAGTGCAATTTTTAAATCACTCGAGCAGATTTACTAAATTACATGTCGTAAAAGAGTAAAAAAAATAGCGAATATACCCCTATAAAAAGGGGAGTTGCAACTCTTCGGCATAAATGTTGTGTCCTTAGAAGCGCCTTTTCATAATAAATTTTTTGGCGTTGAGTTTATTTCAAAATATTCATTAGATGCTGAGAAATATTAAAAAAAATTATTTTAGGGATTGACTTTGGGGGTGGATTTTACCCCTTAAAAGTGGATGTCAGCCGATAAGAAAAATACGTATCTATTATTTTTTCAAGTACTATAACATATCCAAAAATCATCAAAATCGGTGGGGTCGGGTTGGGGTGGTTCCCTTGTCAGTGATTTGTAACACTCATAAGTGTTAGGAAAATAAAACTCATTGTTGCATTTAATATAGATCTCTGTTCAGGATATAATAGATTGTTGTTTAAATATTTGGATAGTAATATCATAACTTAAAATCATTAACATAAGCATTTATTTTATAGTAAATTTAATTACTCATATCTAATATTATTTCAATAACAATGTAAATAATTAATTGTTATAAATAGAACGATAAATACATTTGATTGCATAATAATTAGAAATAAAATAAATCATTATTAATTATACTTTATTAGATAGTTACATTTATTGAATGATAGTTAAGAATATTAAATATGAATGAAAGTAATGCAAATCGATTATTGATAGGTGATAATAATAATAGCAGTCGCGTTATAGAAATTGTAATAAATTAGAAATATAATCGAAAATAAGACGACATACAATATAATGCGAGCGAGAGAGAAGGAATTCGACCGCTAGATGTGCGAATCAAACGCACGCATGCGCTCACACCAGCAAGTAGAGAGAGAATTCCGAGTAATCAAGCGCGCACAATCAAATGCACGGACACACGTATGAGGAACCAAGGAGAGAGGGAAGCTGAAATCGAGCCGAGAGAATAGTGTATAAACACGCCCGAATTCAGACAAATTACGCACTCTTGTACCTGCTCTGTCTAAAGAATATATTCCTCATTTCATCAAATCTCTTGTCTCTTCATTTCCTTCCTACCTCGAGGCTCTTTCGATAAGTTGTTCGCTTATTGCAAGCGGCAACGAACCCGAAAAGAGTATTAAACAAGTGTGCTTTTCCTCGCGGTTAGCTTGGAGAACGTTGCGTTCTCCAGCGAAGCCGCTGCGCTTTTAATAACGCTGTATTCGAGTAAGTCGAGCAAGCATTGCGCTTCTAGACAAACCTCGAATACAGTGGATAAAAATATAACTCCTTCACGACCCATTGTGCGGTCGTGAAGTGACATATGATAATATGTCACTTCACATAGGTTAATGGTAAGCAAGTCTCTCGCTGCTAGTTAAGAAAGCATTGCACTTTCTCAACGAACCAGTTACTCTTCACTGAGTTCTCCAGGAATAAAGTGGAAAAGTAATATACTTTTCCACTGAACCTCGTGGAAAGTGAGCGATTAACCTCTGTCTACTGCCCATTGCGCGATAGTAGATAGACGGTTATAAAATATAAATATAAACGATAGTATTAAGGTATATCTCGAGTGTCTCGCAGTAAGCTAAAAGAACATTGCGCTCCTTTAGCGAACCTGCTACACAAATAGTGTGCTCTCCAGCGGGGTGGATTGAAATTGAGTCATCCACCGGATTTTTTATGCTATCCATTGCGCGGTAGCGTAAAAAGTCAAGCAGCTCGAGTTACCCGAGTTTGACCAATCCCGTCCTGTATCCACTGGGATCAGTACTCGCTCCGCGGTGGTAAAGCCAATGCGCGTTTTCCCATTTTCGGAGTGAGGAACGCCCGCTCCCACTTTTCCGGCCTACTATTTCCACATTGCGCGGGAAATAGGAGCGTCACCACAGGGAAATTTAATAGTTTCATGATGGCGACGGGCAGAGGCCACTGCGCGTCTCTGTCACATCTCCTTTGCTCTGACACGTTAGGGAGGGAAAAATACATTTAAACAACCTTAGATTGACGAACTGAGTCCAGTACATGAGTATATCTCAAAATCGAAGAGCGCAACGCGTGAACATTACAGACTTTATCATGTTCAAAATAGATTTTATATTACTGTAGCCAATTTCAACGATAGATGAATGACAGAAGTTTTGCATTATTCATGGGCATTATTCTGCTATCGAGTGGATAAGGGGGCAAGTGATGATAAGAGAGTTTTCTATAATTGTTGATTGCAAGACACAAGCCACTACTTTGGAGTCAAAAACAGAAAGAAGTGTATCCAACTGTAGTTATCTGAAGGAACATTTATACCTGGAGCAAAGTAAAAAATCAGCTGCATCTCTTGACACTTTTGAAACAGATAATATGTTACCTAAACTAAGATTACACAAGGTTTTGAATTCAATAATCCTACTCTAAACTCATGTTTTTTATAAAAAAAATATTAAAATCACTAAGTACTACACTTACGAACTGAATCGCATTTAAAATGCAATTAAAATATAAAAATACAGCTGTCAGCAGACAATGAGTTGGCTGCACTAGCTGCAATACCAAGCGTAAACATAAGGGGGAGTTTACATAGTGAAAACGTGACTCTCAAGTATATTACGCAGTACTAATTTTACGCTAATGAGAGTAACTTACTCAGTAGTCAAAGGAACAGAAATGCGTTCAGAAAAATTTTATTTTATAAATAATAAATATCCTTTGAATCGATTATTTTTATAAAATCTAGTGTATTGATTGTTTCACATTTTCAGCTTTAACTTTTGAACGGAGTTGAATTTCGAAAAAAGGATTAAGGGAGCTTAATTTACTAGAAATTTTCAATGCAAATAGGTGAAAAAGAAACTTCAAATACCCTTTTTCAAATATTTATTAAATTTCATTTCATCAATAATAAAAATCGTTTGTGTTCGGAGTATTTAAGTTTTTGGGGGCATTTGAATTTCGCGCCATAACTTTCCGATCGTCGCGCCTCGCAGAATATAGAGGGCGCGTGCGTCGGAGATGAGGGCGCTGGTGCCCCTGTTTTTCACGTGCGCTCCCAGTTGCTTGGCATCTTTGTAAGGAAATGGTAAGGTAGCGTCTCCCGATCTTTGGTATTACTCGGCTTGTTTTTATTTGCGTTTTGCAAGAAGTTGGCATGTGCGTCCGAATAGGTTCAAGTGCAAAGTTTGTATTGTATCGTGTGAGTGTGTGTGTGCTAGGTGCGCAAGTTGCTTGGTATGATTGTGGGAAAGACGGCCACGTTCGAGTCTCCTCGTCGAGCCGATTTCGACCTCGGCGTTCACCTACGCGACAAATCCTTGAGGGTTGCCCGGGGTCCAGATACGGTTACCTTAAGATGTCGAGGCGCCCTGAATCAAAGAAGGTGATCCTGCTAGACGTGCGATCAGAACCTTGCGTCATGCCGTTCACATTTCTCCCGCTTAGTTAAGGTTAGAGAGCTCTCGTTGCATTCGTACAGGTACCTCGCGGCGAATTGCGTGTGAATTATCCATACTTTCTCTATATCTTTTTACTTGTGCTATGCTAGAGTTACTTCCTGTTGAATAGTGTCCTTACATTAGTTAAATAAAGTATCCGCTTGCGTCGGCTTTCCTCACTGCACGGTCAGAGGTTAATTTATTTGGCCACATATCCCTCACTCATTCCTGCCTTTTATTCACAATTCATTTAGTAGTGTATTTAAATAGTATACTTTGGTTCAGTTTAAATTGATTATTTGTTGAAAATCTAGTACATCGATTGTTTCACCTTTTTATCTATAACTTTTAAACGGATTCTTATTTCAACAAACGGATTGAAGGAGCTTATTCTATGGAAAATTTGGGATCAAAATTGGCAAAAAATTTCGATTTTTTAAAAGTTTAACACCGGCTTGTCATGAATTTTGCTTCCTAAATTTATAATTTTTAAAGTAAGCACTGAATCTTCTGAATGAGCATTAAAACTTTAAAAATTTAATAATGATGTATTTTTTAAATACATAGTAAATCTTTAATCCACGTTATAAGTTATGACGCACAAGAAATTTATAATCGAGATATCACAGTTTGAAGAAAAAAACTCATGTTTTGAGATTTTCGTAGATTGCTCCGGTATTAGAATTTATAGGTTGCTACCTTAAAATTATCGAATCTTCAAACATAGATATCTCGACTTTAAAAAATCGTACAGAGTCGATTAAGAATTGAAATTAAAGCTTGAAAAGCAGCATTTCTAATAAAATTAGTGCGGATCATGGCGAAAATTTTCATATATTGCATCATTCGGAATTATTGAGTATAGTACAATTTCCAACAATTGAAGAGCGATATCTTAGTATCTCATAACTGAAATTAAAAACTTCCGAAGAGGTTTCATAGGGTATATATTTATGCCACGTTTTATAAGTATTTCAACTATCGGACAAAGTTATTTCGGACTTAAACATCAAGTTTTAAAAAAAAAATCCCAAAAAATCACGCACTTTTTTCGAAAAATATGATATAATTTTTTGTCATCTATTTCTAAACAAATTTTAGCAGCAACGTTTGAAAGATAAGACTTTGGGCTATCAGAAACGATATATATATATATAGAATTTTTTCCAGGACATTTACAGGGTCAAAAGGTAAGATGAAGAAATGTCTATTCCGGCAATGATCCTAGCGAGGCTGAGGAGGTCCAACCCCTCTCTCAAAACCAGAAATTGAAGGGTCGTGTCCTTGGCCTCTAAAGAAGGAGGCCGGGGCGGCACCCTCATTTTAGGTATAGCCGAGTCCGGCATCCGCGCGATAGCCAGACTAGAAGACAAAGCCTACTACCGGATCGATAGGGTGGTGTTTAAGTACACCCTGCCAGAACCGAAATAGGCCATTACAATAGTGCACCGGGGGGATTTTATAGTCAGGTTAGCACAAATCTATTTATAGCGCAGATCAATCTGCACCACAGAAGAGACCCTTCTGTGATTTTAGCAAGACGTATGGCTGCGGTGCAGACACGTATATCACTAATCTAAGAACATTGATTTGTTAAAGGTAAGGTTAAAGGACTAGGAAGAGTTGTGATGTTAACACGGATTATCTGGCCAGAACTAAGGGGGAAGAAGGGAAGTAATCGATATCGCGCTCTGCTCCCAACAAATATTCAGGTGCTTAAGGAATTGGCGAGTCGATAAAGATCCTTTTCTCTCTGATCACGCTCAAATTTATTATACTCTTTCAGGTGTGCTGAACCCAAGGAAGATAACTATAAGGGTCCCAAGACATACAAACTGGTTTGCATACAAGGAAGATCTAAGACAAAATTTCAAAGATGTCCCAAAAAGAATCAACACTAAGTCTGAGATAGATGCAGCGGCAGATAGACTGCAGAAAGGTATAATCGAAGCCTATGAGACTAACTGCCAACCAAAAAAAGGCAGAAGCTGACATGAAGTACCTTCGTGGAATAACCAGTTAGAAACAATGAAAAAGAACGCCAGATCACTCTTTAGCACAGCTTGTAGGAGGAATACTGAAGAGAACTGGAGAAAATGACGCGAAACTCAAAGCAACTACAGGAAACTTGTAAGAACCATTAAAGATGAAAGCTGGACATTATAGTATTCTTTACAGATGCAGGAGGAGGAAAGGGAGCAGCCAGACTCAACAAGGTTCTGACCTGTAACCCAAAAGCGTGATTGAGTGCCATCAAACTCCCATCGAGACCCTGACCCACTTAGTGGAGTCCAACTTCCCGGGCTTTATAAAGGATGTGAAGTTTTCGGGAGACAATGAAGCACATCAGATGTTACCCGGTGGCGACTATCCAGACTGCGTCGCAGTTTACTTGAGACTCGCACGCGAAATTATCTCCCGGGGAACGTAAGATGGACCATGGAATCCTTTGTGTCTTCGGGGATGGACGGGATCCTTCCGGTACTGCTTAGGGAGGGCCTCGAGGTGACCGTCGGTCCTTTTGTGAGGCTTGCTAGCGCTTGTCGGGTTAGAGGGCTTGCACCGATGGCCTGGTGTATTATAAAGTAGTGTTTATCCCTAAAGGAGAAGAGGAAAGCTACACTACAGTGAAGGATTTCAGACAGCTTTATCAAGTCATCAATTTACGAAAACGGCTCTGAACACGGCCGTATTCCTAATTGAGGAGCAAATAGAAGAAGGTGGATATGCGGTAGGAGTATCCGCCGATATCGAGGGGGCCTTTATTAACGCTATGACTGACAGCATGTGCGCAGCGATGGAGGAAAAGGAAATCCCCGGGATGGTGATGGACTGGATTCGACATATGTTGCGAGGCAGCTTGTGACCGCAAAAAGTGACGTTTTCCTAACAGGCACTCTCAAAAAAAATTGCCCGCAGGGGGAGTTTTAACTTCTACCTGCTGGAATATCGTAGTAGACAGTGGACTGCGATATGTGCAGAGGAAAATTCTTGAACACACTTCTGGGCCTTACGTGTAGAGGTAAAGGTCCCTCTATAAACCCGAATAAGACCGAAGTAGTACTATTCACGAGGAGGTATAAAGTTGGACTAATACCGAATTGAATCATGAAAGGTCAGGAAGTCACACTGAAAGACCAGGTCAAGTATCTAGGGGTTATCCTACACAGGAAACTGCTGCGGAAACCACAGTTGGAGGAACAAAGCTGTAAGTTCAACGCCACCTTCTGGCTATACAGACGAGCGATAGGTGCGAACTGGGGCCTCAGTTTCAAAATGGTTCTATGGATCTACAACGCCATACTTAAATCCAAACTAATATACGTGTCAGTGGTATGGCGAAGAAGAATGAAACTCAAGACAACACAGATAAAACTGGAAAACCTCCGTAGACTTATTCTTAGGGCCGCAACTGGGGCTATGAAAACGGCACTCACGATGGCCTTGGGAGTTCTTGCAGGAGTGGAACCATTCCACCTTATAATTAAGGTTGCGGCCTGCAACGCATTCCAAAGACTTATGGTCTGTGCCGGATAGAGACAAAAAGGTAAACACACAATGTTACTGCTCAACGAAGAATCTCACCCAGCATGGGGCATCAGATCTGACAAGATACCAGTCCAACATTTGATAAGATGTATCAGATTAACATACCATCCAGAAAAGAATGGCATGAAAATAGGACCCCTACTTCGACTACGGACGAGGCCTGGTTCACAGACGGAGCCTTGAATGAGGGTAAGTCGGGAGCAGGGGTGTACAGGAGACGCCCAGGGAAGGACGTTGTAATACCATTAGGGACATACAGCACATTTCTACATAGGAATGCTGATGGCAAATTTTCTAGGTATCAGGATTTAATTAAGCGCGCCCAGACATAGTAATAATAATTACTAACTGTATTTACAGCTTTTGTAATTCACAAACTTTCAAAACTCTTGAACACATTTCAATTCGTGAAGACGTTTTAAATCAATATAAGGCAAATATGTGTAAATGCACTGATTACCGTATTATTATGTCTTATTATTACCATCTATCAGCTGTCAGAAAACTTGATAGTCACTGGTAA
Organism: Megastigmus stigmatizans; assembly: GCA_900490015.1. Lineage (NCBI taxonomy): Eukaryota > Metazoa > Arthropoda > Insecta > Hymenoptera > Megastigmidae > Megastigmus > Megastigmus stigmatizans. Next base: position 7,497 of record UELV01079091.1, on the reverse strand, counting down.
CTGAAACAAAAAAAGGGGATTTAAAAATTCACAAAGCGTCGGTTCTTATTTGACTTAAAATAATTTTAAATTTAATTAAAAGTTATATTTATTTATTGTCTGTATCGCATCTGGTAAGCAAAGTACAGTACTACTTTAATTTTATTCTTATATAAATATAACCTTACACCTAACCAAAAATCTCCATGCTTCTACATTCACATGTAATTTTCGTATTTCACTTCCACCAATTACTATATCCATAGACATTTGTATATCATGAATGTTCAGTACGTATGACGTAATGCTAAATAAGATAAGGTACATCAGATCAGAAGTTAGATGACGCCAAAAATGGAAACTAAAAATTCGCTAAGGAAGAAAAATCAACTAAATTTCAATCAAACTGTACTAGTCAATGTTTCCATTAGTAAAACAATTCCAAAAAAATGAAAAAATTGATACTTCTATTTTGAGTACGAGTAGCTTTCATAGATTGAAGTATTTATTTGTTATTTTACAATGAGAAAATTGTGTAGGTTAAACAGAACCATTTCAAAGTATATAGAGTCGCTGTGCACCACCTTAGGCTTCGTCTGCATGATTCATACTTGCTAGCAGCGCGCTACCATGCACCTTGAACACAATCGCTGTAATCAATCTTGTATTCTATATTACTTATTTCCAAAATATCAAGTGTATTTTTATCAAGGGTTATCACGCAGTTAAAATTATTACTATTTCTATTAATAATGCTAATAGTATTTTCTGAAAGCAAGGTTCATACTGGGAGAGAGATTTTTCATGTAAGGTAAAAATAATCTGACTTTTTATGTATTAATTTGTGAATTTTAAGGGGAAATCATTCGCTAATAGATATTTAGTAATTAAATTCATGTTTTCCATGAGACACTTGGAGTCCGAAAGATCAAAACATTTATCCACTAAGTTGTAAATTATGGCAACTTTTTTTGATATAGGGTGGTGGAGTGAAAGCTTATATCTTATATCTTATAGCTTACATCTTCCGGATGCTGTTGGTTTTCTGTACCAATTTGTATAAACGGTATTGGAGTCAGTTTGTTTGCACTTAATATTCAGTTACTAAAACGGAGCATTTGTGAATTTTCTCTTTCAACAATAGACTTTAAAGTATGATTAGAAGAATTATAAAGTTGTAAAGTTAAGCCTACCGTGTTACTATCAATAATTAAAAACCAGTTATTCACATAACATTTGTACGAAATAATGACATTTCTTACTGCATCCGAATAAGAGTTTTCTAGGGCCTCTAAGATGATCTCTGCGAACCATAGGCTCGTACAGACAGCCATAGAGGCTTCCATAATTGGTTTATAAAATGTATTATTAAATCGTAAAAAGGTAGAATGCAACTAAAAATTCGTAGAAAATCCTGTTCTGACTGATTTTGTACTTTTATAAAGTCGAAAATCACGAGTTTACTTTTTAGACTGATTTTTATTTGTATTCTTTTAGCTTGCGGCATCGTTGAAATTTCTCTTGCAACAACATTAGCCGATCTCAAGAGATGAAACGCGAGTAATGAGCTCATGCGCCAACTTATCCGTTGCTTGTACCATATCTGGCACATTCGTAATTCTATCAAGTAATCGTTTATCCGAGATTCAGAATCAACGAATGTTCTCCCGAACAACTCAAACTGCAGTCCCATCAAGTCAAAAATGCTCGACTAAACGCAAGTATTAGTGATGCAGGTATTGGTTACATGTGAATCCTTTAAATCTGTCGAGATCTTCGTCGATATCGATGTTATAATATTGTTGGCACCTGCACCCCAACAAACCGCTGTACACTCTCTAGAAAACACTCACTCACGCTACTGGCAATGAGCACGTTTCCATGCGACTAGTTTGCCGATGACGAGTATAGGGTCAGACACCTCTTTAGGTGGAAGCAGCGGCTCACAGTGGTCGAATTTGCCAAAAACCTGGCCAATAGAAACAGTCTCCACTAATTCAATAATCATAATGAAAAGTTTTATGCTTAGGTTTTTGAGGTCGCTGAATTCAAATATATGGTTAAAACTTCAATATTTTAAATGCTAGGAGTGGTATTATGATTATGGGAGCATAAATACATAATATGTATAATTTAACTCATTAATGTTGAGATGTGCATTTTTTCTTCTCGACTTTCGATGATGTAACTTTTTCTGCAAACGTCCTAGAAAAATTTTAACTCCAGTGTTTATGATAGTTTAAAGTCTCGTCTTTCAAATGCCGCAGCTAGAATTGGTCTAGAGGACGATTCAAAAGAGTTATAGCGTTTTTTTTTTAAGAAAAATAAGCATAACTTTTTTAAATCGATGTCTAGGCTAATTCTGGCTAAAGCGTTTAAAACATGAAACTTATATTAAATACGGGAAATTTCAACTCTATAATAAACATCTATTATAATACAAAAAAAATATACATAGAAAAGTTATTAGAAATTAATAAAACTGAAATTTATAAACATATTATATTTTATATAAAAAACGTATTTATTATTCAATTTTTTTTTATTCTGAGTTTGATTCGGAACCTGTAGTCATCTAAACTTTCAGTAATGATACCAGTGGTAGTTGTAGCATAAAAAAGGTCTAGAACGGTCCGAGAAATCTTTCTCTTAAATTTCTTTGGTTTAATATCTGATAATAATAGAAGTGGACCCGAATGAAGAAAAAATCTATAAAAAATATCTCTATTTGTACTGATTCTTGATGCTTTACAGCTGTATGCTGTGAGATTCATTGCTTAAACAATCAAATTTATTGGATAAAAAGAAGCCTGAACGTTTTACTTTTTTTTGTTTTGATTTGATACTATTGTAATATATATTATGTAACTCTAATCATTTAACACAATACATTTTATCTATAATAAATTTGTTTATAGAATCAGTTCGTTTATAAGTAACATAAAATAATTAATAGAGTTAATTAAAAAGCAACTCTTTTCATAATACTTGGAGTTTTCCGTTAATCATAAATTCGAATGAAATCGTTCGAAATACTGACTTTTTATTCTTCACTTCAAACATTGTTTTAATAGTTGGTAAAGTCGTAATAAATACCGACAGAGATATGTACAATTAGCGCATAATAAATCTGTGCTGTCAACTCATTAGTCTAGTGCAAATTACTTATTTATATAAAGACGTCAAATGTAATAAATTTTATTTATCAATAAATCTTTAAACTCCGATATCTCGGCTTTGAAAAATCGCACAGTGTCGACTAGAAAGTGAAATAAATAGCAAAAATATTCGTACACTGCATAATTCGTACATAAATTCGTACAATGCAAATTGAAGGTATCGATTCTAAAAGATCGTGAGTGCTTGGACCGGCTGCTGCAAGCTAGAAATTATTGTCACTGACGAAATTTTTAAAGTAATGGGAATTAATTTAAAAAAAAATACTATCGTCTAGCGGATAAAAGAGGCAAATTTTAATTTTTTCATTTTTTGTTTTGAGCCTGAGATATCCTGTAAACATAATTATTATCATAATTTTGTGTAAATTTTAGCCAAAAAAGCAATTGATTTCAGGATTGACTATGTTTTGAGGTTCACAGAATTTTTATTAGTCACTATATTATAATGCATATAGCATTTTTTGTTATATTGTTACCTATATCATACACACATCATATTGATAATAAAATGATGAATTTATAATATTATTCCTTTTATATTCACAATAGGTAAAATGAATTTATTGATCCTCATGAAATATACTGCAAAACTTGTTTATTTTACTTTTTGCGACGTTTCGAGGGCTTAAAAAAGTATACCCTCCTCTTCAGACTGACTTAAGACTTATGAACTATTGCATAATAGAAATGCAATAACAATTTCTATTGTAATTATCATTAAAGAATAATCAAAACTTGTAAAATTTATCTTATACCTCCGCTCTCTTCACTCATTATTTAATAATAAAAAATTATGAAATTAAATTAAAACAATTAAAAGGTGCAAATGTATAAGCGTCTCGGAGGGTCGTTATGTACTTCTATTATGCAATAGTTCATAAGTCTTGAATCAGCCTGAAGAGGAGGGTATACTTTTTTAAGCCCTCGAAACGCCGCAAAAAGTAAAATAAACGAGTTTTGCAGTATATTCCATGACGATCAATAAATTCATTTTACCTATTATAAATCATATTGGTATAGCTTTAGAAAATACTTCAAAAATTGATGTTTGGCCAGGTTTTTGGTAAATTCGACCACTGCGCGGCTTCTCTTACGCGTGTGCGTTTGTGTTCTTTTCTTTTCTTTTTTCTTTTATTGGCTGTAGCTTCTTATATTGGAACCCAACATTCCACCATGCATATGCACGCCGATGTAGGACTTTTTAATTTTTTTTGTGCCCAGTGAGGTTTTATTAAAATTTTTCTATATAGTAGAGTTGACGGACAACTCCGCTGATCCTCCTATAAATGCTTATCATTCGTTTAAGAATATTTAAATTCCTTTAAAAATATTTATTTTTGCTCTGAAATGTTTCTAATTCTAGTCGAAATTGTCCATTTTGAACATTTTTAAACAAAATTGCGTTCTACCAAGGATGTTTGATGAATTTATAAATTGTGAAGTCAAAAGTTTTCATCCCCTTTTAACAATAAACTTACGTCCTGCTCTCGCCGAGAAGTGCCTGGGGGCATTGACTATCTGCCATAGTTAAGCAGCGCCGGGCTGGTTCCTGTCGAGCATTGTGTTGCCGTGTTTAAGGTGATATCAGCTCCGGTAGATTCTCGTCCCATGTTCGGTGGTTCTCCGTGGCGTACGATGTTATCATCGTCTTCAGTGTGCGGTTAGAGAGCTCCACTGGGTTAGTCTGGGATGGTATGGCGGGGTATTATAGTGGTGTATCCCTCGCTCTGTCAGATATTGATCTACGGCTTTGTTCTTGAATTCCGTGCCGTTATCTGACAGGAAGACCTCCGGAGTGCCAAAGCGTAGAATTTCTCTCTCGTTCAGCTCTTTTATTATGCTTTTTGTGTTCGCTTTCCTTAGCAACTCAATCCAACGGGTGAAGATATCTTGTAGAACGAGGATATATTTGAATCCTTTGACACGCCTCGGTAGAGGTCCTATAATGTCTCCCGCCATTACCTGCCACGGTTGCTCCACGATTCGCCTGCCCATTAGGCCTAGGGGGAGTTTCTGCTCTACCTTGCACTGCTGGCAGATCTGGCACTTCCGAACGTAGTTTCGGACATCTTCATAGAACTTGGGCCCGAAATAGTACCTTGCGACACTGTCGAAGGTCTTTTCTCCCCCTAGATGTCGGGAGTCCCCCGCAGTCGGTTCGTCGTGACACTCGCGCAAGACATCGCACCGGTGTTCCTTTGGCACGATCAATTTCCATGCATCATCTTCCTCGATCACGCCCTCTGTGTCCGGGTTTTGGTGGTGGAGGTAGAGATTTCCGCCTGTGATTTTCGATCGAGGATGCCCGCTAGGTTCTTCCCTAGTTTTTCTGGTTTGTTCGAGGTACCAGGGGTCTTTTGTACCCTCTGACCATGCCAGCGCGCTGATCGCTGGCTCTTCCTCCTCGAACGTCCTCGACAGTGCATCTGGGACCAGGTTTAGCGATCCCTTCCGGTGCTTTACATCGAAGATATGCCCCTGTAATTCCAGGGCCCATCATGCTAGCCTACTCGTTGGGTTCTCCATTGAACTGAGCCATCTTAGGCAGCTGTGGTCAGTTACTACTTTGAATTGGTAACCTTTGATGTAGGGTCTCAACTTCTTTATTACCCAGACTACACCCAAGCATTCACTCTCCGTCACGCGGTAATTTCTTTCAGCTGGTGAGAGAGTTCTGCTGGCGAATTCCAGGCCTTTCTCGTCTTCGACCACGGTTTGCATTAATACCGCTCCGAGATCCGTGTCACTGGCATCTGTTTGCACAATGAACGGTCTTCCGAAGTATGGTCTTTGCAACACCGGGGCTGATAATGTCAATGCCTTGAGTTGTTCGAAGGCTTCTTGTTGCTCGTTCTTCCATTCGTATTTCTGATCTTTCTTTGTGAGCGGTCGCAAAGCCCTTCATGAACTTGCGATACCACAAAATCATGCCCATGAAGCGTCTGAATTTCCTAAAGTTTTTCGGAGCTGGATAATTCTTTTTCGGCTCCACCGAAAAAATGACCTTCGCTGTGTCTGGTCTGACCCCGTCTCGATTCACCAAGACGCCCACGTACTTTACTTCAGGGCGGCAAAAAACGCTTTTCTCGCGGTTGATAGTGAATCCTGCCTCACTGAGTTTCTGGAGTACGAATTTCAGGTAACGCAGGTGGTCAGTGAGACGATGATTATGTAGTCCAGATAGGCAAACGCAAACGCTTCTATGGTCGGACCTATGAGCTGGTCGACGACTCTCTGGACCGACGATCCTGCGTTGCACAGTCCAAACGGTATTCTTTTGAATTGATATAGACCCATACCTGGCACTGTGAAGACCGTGATGGGTATTGACTCTTCTGTCAATTTTATTTGATGGTATGCCGCACTGAGATCTAGTGTAGAGATGTATCGTGCTCGGCGTAGCTTCATCTGGATATGGTCCATGTGAGATTGAGGATAGGCGTCGAGTTTTGTAACTGCATTGACTTTCCGGAAATCAATGCCGAATCAGTATTTGCCATTTTCCTTCTTCACCATCACTATTGGACTTGACCAGCTGCTGGATGAGTTTTCTATTATATTCTTGGCTAGCATATTGGCGATTTGCCATGCATTTCTTCCTCCACCTTCGGCGAAACTGGATAATATTTCTGTTTTATCGTCCTGGGCGGTTGTGGCGTAGGCGTTTCCGTGTCTCGTGTCATGTAAGCCTCTGCCGGAGCTAGGTACTCGTATGTTTTATATGCCTCAAAAGGATCGCGAAAACGCGTACGCGAGTTGCTTTCCTAGCCTTCGTTTCCGGCCAGCTCGCCACGATCGGCGTAGGCGGTATTCGCTCGAGCGGGAAACGGGACAACGAGTGATGTCACGAAATGATACTCACCAAGCTAAATTAAATATTAGGTGCACAACTTTGCTTCCGCCGATTTTTTCGAAAATTTGAGGCTTTATTCTGAAAAAGTGATTAGCTGTTTATGATTCAAAGTACTGTCCGTCACTAGCCACTACTTTTTGCCATCTTTCGGGCAATTGTCGGATACCATCTCGAAAAAACTATGCGTCTTTTGAGGCGATCCACAAATCGATCCTTTCTTTGACTTCTTCATAAGAATGGAAATGCTGCTCAGCTAGGCCATGTGCCATCGATCGGAACAAATGGTAGTCGGAAGGAGCAATGTCTGGAGAGTACGGCGGGTGGGGTAAGACTTCCCATTTTAGGGTTTCTAAGTATGTCTTGACGGGTTTTGCGACATGTGGCCGAGCATTGTCATGTTGCAGGATAACTTTATCGTGTCTCTCTTGATACTGTGGCCGTTTCTCCTTCAATGCTCGACTCAAACGCATCAATTGCGTTCGATAC